>JAQFXM010000075.1:0-81413 GCA_034693345.1 Entomobrya multifasciata | reverse complement strand
GGCATTAGGTGTTTGTGTACCGAATTTGGTGTCAATCGGCCAAGTTGTTTTTGACAAATCGCGTTTACAGACTCAGACAGGACTTCAAAATCATAAACCATCTAGCTACGCATCGATAGTTAACAAACAGCTTCTCATAAACCTCTGAAGCACATGCTTCTTGCGACATGGATCACAAAACGACCCTATTCACTATTCACTGTATGATCATCCTTACTAGCCTTGATTCGATTCCAAAAACCTTGATTGCATAATGTGCTGTTTTAAAAAAATTATTAAAAGAGTAAAGGGAAAGGGACAGCAATCAGATCAATGAAAGTAGATTTTTAGGGGAAGCTTTCGCGGTTTTGCTTATCTTATCAAGTATTCCAGTTTAATTTTTTGAAGCAGTAAGAAACGTAATTATATATACCGTACTATGTTTTTTTCATAGCTAATTTCATTCCATCAAATTTAACTAATCTATCTATTTGTCTAATCTAATTTCACAATGAGATATCTGTCTGTAGGCTGCAGATTTCGACATATTTAATATAGTAAAGTTAGTCAAGCAATTACATGCTCGAAATAAACGAAATCGAATTGATAAATGATTGGTCAACATGGAGGGAAACGAGGGAATATCTTTAATGCACAATTGGTCATTCATAAAATTGATATATTGGTTATCGTCAAATTATCATTTACACACCATGATATGATGAATATCGCATGCTATACTGTTGTTGTATTTTAAAAAACTGGTATGTGAAAAAAAACATTGCTTTGATCTTTGAAAATATATATTGCTTCTTCCTGAAAAAGATTACCTTCAATAGATAAGCTATTTATTAGTTTGCTGCAGGCTGCTCACAGTCACAACACAACTCACAATTGAAGCAGCTATAAAATTGTTTTGATTAATGACATTATCACGATCATGATAGATGATAGACTAGTAATAATTTAATTAAGAAATACTTTTAGCGCCAATTGCACGCAAATTTAGGTGCTTTTAATTGGCGCAGTAGCACATAAAGCAATTAAAAATGAACCAACAAATTGTCGCCATCATAAATCTAGTGTGAGCATATATATTACATCAATGGCTATGTTATCATGTCAAGTTAATTTATTATCATGACCGGAAGATGTAAATCTGGAAATGAAACACGTACGCGTTCAGAAACTAAAACATCTAATCAAGTTTTTCGTTGTATCTTTTTACTATACGCTGATTTTAGCTGTAGCTGTCTATGTCTGGTAATGATTTGCACGACACTGTACAAAGTACAAAGTTTAGCCATTAAGTAACAACCGCTGCTAGCGCATGACATAATTTACCACAATCACTTTACATTATTATGATCAGAGCAATTTCTAAAATTTTTAGAAGAGTACCAATCTAAATGATCGATTAGCTAGACCAGACCATTGTTGGGAAACGCAAATTAAACATATTATTACATAGCTTACTGTGGTTCTCTTGTTTCATATTTTACAAAATACCAAATTGTTAGGATAATTTTCATGATTATGTTCTCAGCAGACTATTTTGCTTCAATTGTAAATTCGCAAATGTAAATAAGCTTGCTTTTGCATACAATAATTTATTTACAGACAGGAAGACCAAAGTTAAGTGCGACATTTTAAATACTAACTATCTCATTATATTGTTTTTTTTTCTGTAGATGCTTTGTTGAGGTTTTTGTCAGCGTTTTGAAAATATATACTAATGAAAGGAAGGTTGTGAATTATGTATTTATTTAAAAGGGGAAGTTTCATTTACACATTCAACCTCATTCATTATCGATGCAGATGCAACAAAACTGATTTCGAATGGGACCAATTTGCAATTGAGCATCATCATCATGATTATGATCTCTATCACTGCAAACTAACAAATATGCTTCAGCATAGCCGTCGTCTCTCATAATGTCATATAGACTTGCACCAGAAGCACCGCATAATCAACAAAAAAATAGGTCGACTTATCGAGCTGCATTGTTATTCTAAATAGCTAAGCCGTTGAACAGATAAACGTAAAGGTAAATTGATAACAATTAGGTATTGTTGATTGTGAAATTAGTTCGAATTGTGTGCAGCGTGTGCATCTGTTGTGGAAGCTTACATACGCAACGCAACGCTGCAATTATTTGATCGATATGTGTTTGAAAACGTCCTGAATCCTAAATATCATGCTTTGTACGATCAAACTTGTTGACTACCACTCCTACTGTCAGTTTCTATCAAGATACTACTACTGAGTGTCAAGATTGCTTGACTCTGCAGATGTGGGATGTGATCATTGAAAAAATTACGACTGGTAGTAAAAACATCAGCTATCGTGATTACTAATTACTCCAGCACTGTTTAACAGTTTAAACACTGTGAATAGTTCAAGATATTAGTGGTATCGCAACATAACGACAAGAGAGCGAAAAGTTCGCACCATGTTGAAAATCACAAGCTTACTTTCATTAAGACTGTCTGTGGGAATATCAGTGTTTTTCGTAAGTATTCTTTTTAATGAAAAAATAAGAGACTCAGAAGATTTAATTGTACATTCCGTAAATGTGGCTAAATGTAGGTAAAAAATTGCCTATTGCGTTATTGCAGTGTGTGTTTCATATTTGCTCAAGTCAAAAACCATTGGCTGCTGACGATGTCTATACATTTTGTGGAACCGGAAGAAGTAGAGGAGATATAAGTTCTTGTAAAGGATATTGTCCTGATGGCAATACTAAATGCTCTGCAGAAACTGGAGTTTGCAGTTGTACATCAACAAAGGTAAAATACAACTTTACATCGAAATCATTATAATGAATGAACAGAGCATTGCTTTAAAAGCTGAAAACGGATTTTGTTTATTCCAGACAATCTCAAATCCCCAGTACAACTGTAAGCCAGCAACTGCAAGAACAAGATGCTCTAATGCATGTAAAACCTTTGCCGCTATTGAAAGTTTCAGAAGAGGAGAATCAAGACTGTGTACAAGTAAATCAGATAATCGAAAAATGTGTTTTTGTATGCCCAGAAAATAAAGCAAACAATGTAATTTTCTAAAGTACTTAATCGCAAAATAAAAATGATTGTATACGTAACTACTTTGCGTGGAAGACTAAAGTAAATTTTTGCATATCAAACTTAGAAAAGGAAACAAATCGGACTAATTAGGAGGTTAAGCTAGTTTGATGCAAGGATATGTAGGAGTGGTTTGATGGTTGTTTTATACATATAAATGTATATACATCACGCTGAAATAATTTTGAGACTCAAGGTAATCATTTGGTAGAATAGTAGATGTATTGGATGGAAGTGGCAAAAGCATAGTTCGAGAATAGCTTAAAATAAAAAAAGAAATTGTTACAGTCATTGTCAAGCTAGAGCTGACATAATACAGTTTGATATACAGATATTCGACCATACAAATGTTTCTCCGATGATATTTTAGGAGCAGAATTTTATAATAATGTTTATGACACAGTTTTCATTAAACTGCAAAAAAGCTGATAATGATGATTATAATGCTATTTTAAAAATAAAAATGTAGCATAAATGCGAAATGATTATTTTAAACAATAAACAAACATTTTGAGTTCCATAATAGGAATAAAAACAAGCTTTTATTTTATAATTATTTTTACTAGTATGTGCGCAATCTGTATAGATTTTACAATAATTGTCTGACCATCTTCAGTTGTGTAATACTTTATACTAAAAGCTAATATTGCCTCAGACCTTTATAGTTTTCACTTACAAATATAATATGCATAAACATGTCTCTCCTCTTCTACAAGTTTACAATGATATATTTATGATATCATGGAATTTTTTAAATAAATACACCGAATAATTGATCAAGTATTCATTTTTTAGTTAAGTCAAGTTTTCCTTGTTGTAATAACTGACAATTTTTTCTTAAATCGAACGTTTCACACCAACTCATATTATAATTGGAATAAGATATATCATAGTAATGTAATGATTAACTATATAAATATATTGTCTGCATAATCTCGAAAGATTATGCCGAGCAGTACATATTATATTATGGCATAAATGCAAAAAGTACTATTTCATCGTGTTGCATAATTTTTTAATGATTTTATAACGTTTAATTAGATTTGTTTGTATTGCATACTACGTTACTTGTCTCTTTTCTTTTTACATTACTACACATTTATTATTAAGAGTTTACATTCTTGAGTTAGTCAACATTTTTTCATTTAATGTTTAATGTACAGTACAACAATAACAACAACATACAGAGATCAAAATAATGGTAAAAATTTATGTAGTAAAAAAGGACAGTTGAATTCAGTTTTACAACAATAAATGCAAAAAACAATATAACGTTTTTATCTCTTGAAGCTGCAATGATCGTAGCTTTTGGAAATCAAATTAAAAACATATTGCATACTGATAGAATTTACATTTGCCTGAAACTTTAATGGTAGTAAATACATCGTATTTATGTTGTTTATAGTGGAATAAGAATCTTTACAATCATAATTTACATTCTTTTGGATGAGATGAGCTAATCAATCATCAAAAATTAGTTAATGGACAATGAGCCCACTGAGCTAGATCTATTTTTTACATTGTCTAATTTTGCACAAATCTATTTCACAAGTTTCGATGGGTTTTTTGCCTTATTCTTGAAGCTTTTATGCTTTCTCTGGTATTTTTTCAAATTCACAAGAACAATGATATAATATTCAACTATAGGTTTTACGATATTGATTGCACTATGTGGGAAACTAAATCCCATGACTAAGTATATTTTCGCAGAGTTTTCTAGCTTATTACACCTATCAATATTCCTATTATGATACTATGTTTTTTTCAAGTGAATATAATGTTGATAATTTTAAAGATATTTACTTGTATTTGTAGAAATTATTTTGCATGAATGACTGTACAAAAAATTATGATGATCTCCTTATATACACTTTCATGGTATGAAAAAAACTTTCTTTTGTGTAGTGAACTGTATAAAACTAAAAATACAAAAAACGGAGCATTTGAATTTTTAAATAAAAACTATATATTTTGTTTTGTGGCTAAAGAGCCAGCTATTAAATTACATTATAGCTAAACGTTAATAGTATGCATTATGCTACCATACAAGTTTCAAAAGTTTTTTTATAAATGCAAAATACATCTCACCATAACATGATTATTATGATAGGATCATAAAAATTATAATATACACACCTAGGAATACAATACAAATATAAATCTATCTATATATCTATCTAAAAATTGATTTTTGAACGTTTCACTGCTAAATGTAATTGATGATGGAGCATATAGTACACAGCAGTAAGAGTTATATTGCATAATAAACCTTTTATAATGGAAAACAAAACTAGACTATAAAAAGGATATCTCGCGTGTGGTATAGTTTGTTATAAATAGTATTACACATGTATTTATATAGTAAACACTAAATTGTAGTAACTGTCTACGAGAAATAGTAATGGCGATAAAAATGACTTGTGATTATAATTAGTAGTAAGTTGGAGTTTTAGGAGCTCAGGACACTCTCGCCGTTGCAGCGGCATTCTGAGCGAAAAGGACTCCTTGGTACATGATTCCATTAATTTCCATTGACACAACAAGTGATGTCTCTGAACTTCGACCGTCCCCTCTTGAGTTTATTTTTATGTGTGCTCCAGGCATGGCAGGGATGGCTCTTGACACAGGTGTGTCCGCTTCTTCCAAGGCAATGCGCTTGGGAGGTGGGGGTGCACTGTGGTTGTTGTGATTGCGATCCCGTTCCCTATCGTGGGATTCGGATCTTTCGTGACGTTCACGATCCCTTTCTAGCCTCTTGCTGATTTCTTTCTCGGGCTAAAGATTTGAAATGAAAAAGTAAAGCCAATTAGATTTTTTTGCATGTACAGCCATGTACAATGTATGCATTGTGCATTGTGCAGTAAGTTTCTATTGATCAGGAAATTAACTTACAGTATAGATACTCGATCTAGGTGAAGTTGGAACTGGGTTGTTTGGCTGTAAAGGTACTTTGGGCGTGTGTGCGCCTTCTGAACTTCTAGTAGGAACTTCAAGATTCAAAGCTTCTTGTTGCGGAGGAACTTTTCCGGGTGGTGGTGGAGGTTCTGTAAGACCTACAGCGCCGCCATACAAGTGATTCCAAATCGTTAGACGAGATAATTCTAAAGCGGCCATTGCATCTCTGGCGTTAGGACCGGATTGTTGGTTGGGTGGAGAGGAATTAGGACCTTTAAGTTTAAACAAACATATCAATTAAAACAACTGGTAACACCTTTTCATATAACACGAAAGGTTAAGTTATCCGACAACACATCGACATATAGTGCATTATCATTATCATGAAAGTAGCATTTTCTTAGGAATCAGGTAAAAAAAGTAGGTTTGTCCAAATACGCATGGGAAATTTTTATTGCGAAAAGAACAAAGCAACGAATTAAAGATTTAAACCATTTTTCAAGGCTTATACAAAATAATGGCAAAGTAATTTATATTTTTATGTCATGTTTCTTTCATCATTGTCCAGTCTTGTAATTTTATCTTTCCTACTGGCATTGAGTATATAATTATTTGGTTTTTACTACTTGGCTGGTAAACAGTAATGGGAACGAGGACTAAAATTAACGATTTCATTTTGAACAGAAAAACTGGGTATATAACAGATTTCAAACAAAGCAAAATCGAAGTTCATTTTGTGTTGCCCTTTTCTTCTTTTCAGTAAGAATTTTTTTGTACTTATTCACGTGTCTCATATATCCAATATTTATATTCATTACATTTACAACAACCACTACTACTACTGATTGTGATTTCAACTGCGAATATAACATAACACCACAATAATAAATACATAGTAAAAATCCGTTAAAAAAGTCGTATAAAAAAGAGCAAACATTTCAAAACACGCCATTTTTTTCTGCAAACAATGCAAATGGCTACTTTTGTTACTTGCTCTTATACAACAACACATCATTCTCTCATCAAACTATAAAAGGTACATTTTTATTTCTTTAGTTTCCCCTTCTTGATTACCCTGAGCCGAGCATAGTAAATAGTAATGCAAATACATATCATTTCATTGTATTTGAAATTAGTGTGTGTATGAATGTGATAGATCGTTAAGACAGTTAAAATTACTAGGCGTTTATATCATCATCACATATCACACTTTAGTAACTCCAAAATATTATTGTGGCTCAAATTTTTATTTCATGTGAGCTTTTTTGTAACTGTTGATGATATGGTGGTGGATGGAAAGTGGCTGACACAAAGGTACAAAATTTCTCGTCCTTTGTAAAAGTATACCCAGTAATGAAAATATAAATTATTGGCAAATGAATAACAAACAACAATATATATGAGCGTTGTGTGAGAAATGTATGCATCTATTTATTTTTTTGCAATAAGAGTTTAACCCTAATACGTAGTCATGTCTATTCCTATATCACATGAAAAGGGTTTAATGTATAGTGTAAAAAATGTAAAGGGAAATATCAAAAACAACAACACCCTGACTCACTGGCTGGCTGTATAAATGGAATCAAGATTGAAATAAAAAGGGTTAATAAAACTGAAAATTTCGCAGTCTGATCCTCCCTTTTCCTTTTAATGACTTCTGTGCAAGCAAAAATAACGACTTGGTTTTTCTCACAAACAAAGCCATCAAAAAATTTAAATCTTTAACGTTTATATATACGCTATGATTGGTACATTTTAGCTTTTGCTATTTTCTTTAGCTTTTTTAGTGTCAGGAGAAAACGGGATACGTTACGTACGTTCATATGAATCGGAACATGGAACATTTTTATATAGGCAGTTATTTTGCGAAACCGTTCATATCCAAAAATTAACTTCAATATAAAAGTTGCAAAAACATGCAGACATAGAGGCACTTTTCATCGCAGTGAAAAAATAATTAGGTATTATAAAATGCTACCACCACCGCCATATCCCAAATGGATGTATGTCTACAATCAACAGACTGAAGCCTAGACTAGTAGTTCATCATAATAATTTGTTACGGAAAGCAACAAAACAGTTTAATGATAAGTTGTAATAAAAATTACATATGCATTTTTTATGCCACACAAACAACAAACACGTCGAGAAAAAATATAAAAGTTTTATAAATGGAGATCGAGTAGGAGACAGAAACATCGTAAATCTCCCGACATTAGAACTTAATGGAACGCAAATGGGCGGGGACACTCCTGTTGTCCGTGTATTTATATGCGATCAACTATTGAGATTAGGAAAATATTATTTTTCTAAAAATGGCTGATGTTCTATTTAATATAAAATATTATTCAACTTTTTTTTGCATATATAACATGTATACATGCATAAATTTCTTTTCAACATAATAACTTTTTTGGGACATTGCACCTACAACGAAGAAACGTAAAATATCTTAGAAGAAAAATAAAATCATAGGCTAAAAAATGAGCAATAAAATTGTGTAGTACATAGAAAGAAAGCATTGAGTGAAAACAAAAAAAAACTCATTAGAAAAATGAGGTAGACATTTAGTTCTTAGCTTAGTTCAAAAAGAATCATGTTGTTGTTGTTTGAGAATATAGTTGCACAGTTTTAATCGTTTTCGAAACCTAGCTTCCCATGTAGGTAATTATAATTATTGTTCATGATATCGTACTTGTCAATCACTGTATGAAAAAACATATTTGTGCTTTTGTGTTTCTTTTAATGGGAAATTATTGTGATTTGCTCACTGAACAAAAGCATAAAACAAATTATTGGACATGATTCATGCATGTTTTTTTCTCTTGAATATTATTGGATAAAAGGATATTAATATGAGTGTTTTCATATATTTTTTATATAGTCTTTTAGCAGAATAGTGAAAACTATTGAATATGCCAGTCAATTTGCTTAAAACCTGAAGTAAAATCTAGCTTAAGATGAAAAATTTAAAACTTAACTTTTAGAACTTCGTGTTGTAAAAAAGGTCGACTGACAGACTAACAGATAAACATTTTGATCTCATAAACTACGTTTTGGTTTGAATTGCTGTTGATTTAAAATAATAATATGATGATTCGACTATATGCTACTTTACTGATATCTCAAAACGATATGATATGTTGATGATAATATGTGATGGCTAATGACGCGAAATCGCGGAAAAGGGTTTATTACACATAAAAAGTATGTTTGCATGGTTTGATAGCATGGTAGCCATAAGCCAGGCCACAAACCCCAACTCCAACCCCACTCACATTTCAGGTTGGTCGAATGGAAAAGCCGTAAAAGTTGGAGAAAAACATGCATTCAAAATAAAGTCGTAAAAAAAGAAGTAAATGAGAGTCACGAAGGAAGATATCAAACTTATTTCTCTGTAATTACATCGTGTATGTAACATAACGTTGATAGGAATGATGATGTGTAGCAAATAATACTGTTTTGTGGATTATGAGATGTAGATGACGATGATGATGATCATATCTTTGCAGTATATAAACTTGGATGGATAATTTAAAATGTGAATATTATGTGTGTCATGCTCATGTACGCGAAAAAATCATTACTTTTATTTTATCCCTTTACAATACCAGACATGACTATGACTTATGTATATTTACCTTATGTCCATTACCCATCATCCTGTGCTACTTCACAAGTTTTTAACAGCGAAAAGAATGTATGTACAAAGTTGGTACGATGAGACAAATAAAAAACATGTCTGCTACATTCGTGAAATTTTCAAGGTAGCAATGTTGAATGTAGTGTGTGGATCGGATCGCAATAATAAAAATTTACAGACAGACATGAACAAAGGAAACATTAAAATTTTAAATATAAATGCTAATGCATTAGGATGATAGTGTGCGGTATAAAAAACATTTGACTAAATTCGAGTAAATGTTTTGGGATCAAGAAAAAGAACAAAGAAGTTTTCTGAACAATGATGTTATTTAGAAGTAGTAGCAGTAACAGTTAAATTTGATACTTTCATGTGTGATAATGTGCTATAATTTATGTTGCAGATGAACATATAAAACGTTACTGGCAGACAGTAGTGTTTTGAAAACAAAAGATGTGTGTAACTTACTTGCTGGATGCATTGATGTTCCATTTCCGTTCACCTGAGGTCTTCCACCGACAAGGCTGAGCGGAGAAATCTGACAAAACAAAAGATAAATGATTGTTTTTGAGTCAAGGATTTATAAAAACAGTTTCACAACTAAGGTATCTGCAAAGTTGTAGTAATAATGAAGTGGTCGGATGGTGCAAGCTTGTATTTAGGTTCATTAATCATGATAAGTTATAGTATATGAAATTTCAAGAAAAACATCTTGAATGTAATGATTGTAAACAGAGAAAATTCATTGATTTTTTTGAAAAACAGAAAGAAAACAAACAAATATGAACTCTAATCGTTTTTATTCCTTTTGTAAATTTTAATTAGGTGTAAAACTATCGAACCACTTCAATCGAGGAACTACAAAACGCGATAAGTTTGTTTGTAGTTTCCTACAACTTGTTTTTTTAATACTCACCATTAAAGGACTTACCATGTCCGGACCATAAGGACTGTAGGAAGCTCTACGACCCTCTCGTCTGTTACCATCGATTGCTGCCTGTAATTCCGCAGGTGTACTCAGCCGTCTCGTTTCACACTCGTAGGGATACAGGTACTTCATATATCTAAAAATAAAAAGATGATTATGTTTTCGTTGTGACATAAAATGAAAGGCGATTTTTTCTGTTACGCAACTTCAATAGTTTTTGTAAGCAAGCTTGCAATTATAAAAATTGTAATGACAACTTGAATTTTATAGATATTTACAAAGTTAGACACGATATACGTCGCAATCGCAATGAAATCAATCATTGTCAAATTGCCGTCACATCCGCTTTAAAATTCAAAGCTGAACATGTGAAAATGAAATGTGTTCATAAAATTATAATAGAAAAGAAATACAATTTCAACTAACTGAACCTATAAACATGTTATTTTGTGCATACAAACTTTATGATTGGGAAAATTGCTACCGAAATAATACTACAAGTCGGTATAATAGTCATCTATGAAAAACCGAACTTTATAGTACGCGACATGTATTGGGCCAACCCATCCGTCACCTTTTTGCTTTTCATTTTGCACTCCATCTTTTACTCTTCCAAATCAACCGACAACCGTGCAGAATTACTGACGCTTTGCTTGAACGACACGCATTCCATCACGACACAAAGATATTTTTGGATAAGATTGATTGTACCATTGGAGTACATGTACACAGATAACTTTGCACATCAATTAATATGTACCATACATTTTGGAACACTGCTATATATTGAATACAGCAAGCCAATGTAATAAATCATTTTGCGTTAAATGTCGTTCAAACTACTTTTTTTATCGACGTTGTATGCATTTCTGTTTTAAAATAAATTAGCTAAAGCCATGTTTACATTTCGCACTAAAATTTCATTGTTTAAACTTCAACCTGGTTTTTATTCGTTCTCATTACATTTCTGATCTCTTTATTGTGGGTGATGTAAATTTGAGATGAGTATGACGATGATGATTCAAGGAAAAATAATTCATTTACACTGTTTGCATATGCCTGCCTGGTTATGTCAGATTTTTTTTGTTCACAGCTTCTTGGTTTGATTGTACTTTTTTAAGAGAGCGTATGTTCTGTGAACTGTAAAAAAAACTGTAGTGATAAATTTAGAATAATGACACGAGAATTTATTTATGAATCACATCACATCCTATCAGGAAGGAAGAGAGAATAACAGGAGAGCATCACCATCAATGATGCATGGAACATGATGATGGCAGACGGAGAAGCAGGCAGAAGAAGAGTTTAGTAACATAAAAGATAGGAAAAGTCGACCTGGATTTTGACATGTGTTCAAAACCACCAAAAAATCATATTGAGATTGAGAGCACACATTTTTATATTGAAAGAAAATGTGGCTTCTTCTGCTCTTCTTATAATCATCATCTATAAAAAGAAATGATATTTATATTGGTCGTGGTGATGATGAAGACGAAGACTTTGTAATGTAATGCTCCATTGCTCATTTTATAATGAAGGTTTGAAGACATCTTTCGAGATCATTTGTTCTCGACCAGAGAGAGAGAAGAGGGAGAGTGAGTGAAAATAAAAGACGTCAAGAAAGAAGAAAATGTTCCCTGATGTTTGCTCGAGTGCAAAATGTTTGCTGCCTCCATTTCCCTTTTGATCGTTGTATTTTTAAAACTTCTTCCTCTCTCTCTCTCTTCAGGCTTTATGTTTAAATTGTACACACACACCATACCAATATCAGCAGCAGCCGTAACAGAAGCTGTGAAGAAAAGCATTAATAAAATGAAGGATGACTGTGATGGTGATGTTCGAAAAGTTATAAATGAGATGTATGATTTTTATTTAAATTGTTTATGGATATACAAGTACTAGAGCGTATATACCTATTATATTAATAATTGACATCTGAAATGCTAATAATATAGCAATAACAATAATATTAAACTACCATGTGTAAGCTTCCTTCTTGTAATTCATATGAAGTGATTTTTCGGAGCAAGAGCATAAGAACATCAGTCAAATCAGGATGTAATGTATGAATATAAATGTATTTGGATTTTTTTAGTCGGGCATCATGCATCGAAGATGTCGGGGAAATTGTAGTAGAGTAGGTAGTTGTAAACAGGAAAGCTTTCAAACATCTGACGATGAAAAACATATTTGGGCGCATCATCAAGATAATCACACGATCCAACAACATCATCATCACAACTACCAAAAGAGTGGAATCGACAAGATGCCTGACAGTTTAACACATAATGAATTCATGTAGCAATCGTCAGTGTCAGCGTGACGGTGAAAGATTTGGATTTTTTTATACTTGGGCCCATATATCACACAAGCATGTTCTATTCTCTCTTGAATCATTCACTTTGCTATAAAACTGATAAATATATGAATATTTTTTGTGTATAAGAAAAAAAGATGAATAATCTTTCAAACTTTTTTTTAGTTTTTGGTATATATTTTATGAGTATGTTTATATCAAGAATTTAGAAAAACATACAAAACGCAACATCAAGAAATACATTTCCCCGAGAGAGATGTAATATGAATTGTAAAACCCTTTAGTGTGACATACATACACAAATAGGCTTGTAAATATGCATACGTCAGACTATTAGCAAAGTATTTCACTTTTGAGAGTTTGATAGATAGGGATATTATAATATTCTAGCGAATTTTTTACACATTAAAAAATGGATGATGGAACCCTGCTATTTCCTTCTTTTCACCATATCATCCCAACTAACCTTATGGGGTAATATAAAAAACACTCGGATAAGTTGAAAATCTAACATCTGTAAACGAATGTTATTACCCGTCTTCTCATCGTCATCTGTGTTATATCAGGTGTAAAGTTGCTGTGAGAGAAAGAAATTAAACAGGAAAAAGCCATCAAGCTATCAAGCAGGCAACCGTTCGTAATAATGTTATAGATTATGGTTTAACCATAACGTGTGTTTATATGGCAAACGTATATACTGCTTCATCAAACTTATTTCCCAGTTTATCAATATTCTGTTCTGCTTTCGAATCAAAAAGAATGAAAACTTTGTTTAAAATGGGTTACAATGTATGAAGGTATACAATCTGTAAAATTGAAGACCAGTCAAAAGTAAATCAAAGAAAGATGAATGATAATAGAGGAGGAGTCAAAAGAGAAAAAGGGATTGGTTTTTATAGAAAACCAAAGTTTGGAGTGTGTAGTGTACAATTAATGATAACATGATAAATGTGTTTATGTTTCGCTTTCGACAGTGAGCATTAAAAACATAAGCTATCCATCAATTACCTTTTGTTTCTCACACAAAAGATTTTTTTCTTCACGATATCAAATAGCTCTCATTAACTACCCATCAGTCAAACATAGTAAAGTTCATACACTGATATGGTTTAGTTTAAAACACAATATGTTGTTTTTATAAAAATTTTGCACAGAAAATGTTTGGCATCGCATTCAATTAAAATCGTGCATTAAAAGACAAACGAAGTTTTATGAAACGATAGCTTAGATTGGCTCTATCTTATTTTATGATTACCACATGTTATACTTCACACTTCGTTTTCATAAAAATAAAAACAGTGGTAGCATCAACACGAAATCCTGCCAGCACATCGTTTTAAATATTGGTGACACTGACGCGTGTCTCGTGTTTACAGTAACAAATGCTTTCTTCGCCTTCGTCCTCCCTCTTTCATTTTAATCATTAAGATGCTGCTCCCTTCCTTTTTTGAGTAAGAGGAAAAGTGACAGATAAGCATCGCAGTGCGCAGCGCATGATAATCGTGAAATGCATTTAAAAGAGAACATGTTGAGAAGTTTCGTAAAGAGAATATTCAAATCAGAAAGTACAGCTTTCTTTACATCTGCACTAGATAAGATATGGATATGAGTATACAATGTACATATCTAATTTCTGAAATACATATTTCTCATATGGTATTCACTTTATAAACGTGCTACTTCAAAAGATCAAGAATCTTATTCAAAGTAAAGCTTAAAACAGTTTTTTTTAAATGATCTGATTAACTTACTGTGTACGAAGGGTAAATGCTGCTGATGTGATTGAGGATGGTAGACGAAGCCCTTTGATGATCTCCTGCCAAAGTTTCTTATTAATAACATCGACAAGACCGCCCCGGGCAATGACCAGATTGTACAATTCATACAGGTCCAGCACCTGTTTCGCCATGATTGGTAACCGGTTGATCGGCGTTCCTGTAAAAATTGATAATAAAATTATAAGAGCATGTTTAATGGATTTCTCATAAAAATACTTAAAACCTTAAACGAATTCCGGTACACTTGTTTTTGATTAAATGGCATAATCAACTCAAAATGATACTTATAATGCAGTACATCAATTTGTATGTGTTGTGGTGGTTTTATGCGGTTTATTTTATTGCACGTGGTAGTAATCTGGCAAGCCTGCAAGATTAATTTTCAAAGTACGTTCACTTTGAATTGGCTATGAATATATTTTTTTCTTGTTGATGAGGAGTCGGTTAGTCAGAGCGCACGATTCAATTTCACATTTTTATTGCAGTATTAAAATCACGGCGGTTTCAAATGAATTAGACCGCAGAAAACATGAGGAGCATGCAAAAGTACAACAATTCTCTTGTCTTCTTTACACGATACACCCACAATTGATTCCATATCATTTTTACGAGCATCTCAATGAACGAAACAAAGTGAAAAGTCGGATTGATCAATTGGGATAAAGAAGATTGCATGGCCTTTCAAAATAATAAACATTTTATATTGATTCCATTATGGTACATGGTTATCATCAGTTTCATTATTACAACTCGCTCGAGGTTATCCGCTGAAGGAAAATGTTGAACAAGCTTATTATTCTGCATTGAGTGTTATATGTTGTGTATTTCAATTTTCACTCAACTTTTCACCTTTATAAAATGCAACGTGCATCATACCAACCAAGTATTATTATTATGCATCTATAATCTCATCTCATCTGTGCAGCATTTTTTATTAGTCTGCTTGCTTTAACGAGACGTGGAATCACAAGCATGCCGGCTGCTATTCGTTCGTGTGGTGCGTGTTCAATATTTTAAGTTTCTGTCTATTCACAATCGTTTTATTGTGCATCCTATATTGCATGTAAGAATGATGATGATAATGATATGTTGATCAAATCCTTTGCACACTCACCACCACCACCACCCCTTTCCCAACTGAACAAATCGAAAATCACTTAATCATAAATTACTTCCTTCTTTTTTTATATAAGAGGTACCTAATATAGTTATTTACTGATTGATTGTTAATCAAAACATTATTATTAGAGAAAATTTATGAGATGCTAGCTGAGAATGCGTGCTCATCTTTCATAAAGCCATAAATGCCGGACTATGTAAAGTACATTATTATTTTATTTTTATAAGATAATAATAATATCAATATCAAGCGAGATGCCTTTATAAGGCCCAATTACGAAATTTCATTTAAGCATAAACTTGGCACAAATTTAGTTATTACGGACAGAGAGACAGGGACAGGATAGTTATACCTTGACTATTAACGTCACATAACTCATGGCTCAGTAAATGCGTGCCGAAAGGATGGGATTAAGAAAATGCTAAATGTTTTTATAGTTTACATTATCAAACCAATTGTATTTGATCTGCTGCATTTGTATACTTTCATAACAATTTTATTTACCATTTAATTTTTTTTGGTATCTTTGTGCTATTCGGAAAATAATGCACAATGCATTTCCTTCACAAAAAATAACACATGCATGAGATTTCCTTTGTTTTTCTTTAAAACGATCATTTGGGCCCAAGGAATCTATCATCATCCCCAAAATATGTTGAGTAGTTGCAGTTGGCTCAATCTTTCAACAGATTTGGAAAAAATGAACAGCCTCATTAATGAAAGTGATTTACTTGATGTAGAACCCTTAATTCCAAGATTTGTTCTGTATTTTAATGATGGTCTGTTCTCATATGTATAAGCCCTTCCTTTGCATGCAACGCTGCATTCCATTCCATATATTTCCCCCAAAAAAGTAAAGTGTCGAAAAAGGTCTAATCGAAAACATGAACAGGGATATCCATACTGGAACATTCCATTTAAGAATAATATTGTGTGGTGACACGGATCGGCGATCGTAAATGAACAAATGAAAATGGCTTTTTTCTTTATAAATACGTTTTATTTGAAACCCCGGTCCCCTATTTCTTGGAATCGTAGTCATCTCATATCACAAAATTGAAGTCACTAAATGAATATAATACCATTTCATTTTCTTAAACAAAATCGTTGTTTTATCATTAAAATAAGTATAAACAAGAACGATAGCACACTAAAATGGTTTCCAGAAAAACCATGCATATATAAAAATATATGTACATTAAAGCTGCATCTGGACCGGAAACGTAATTTTTGGGTCGAAAAGCTTCAAGATATTTTTTTCCCTAAAAAGGGCGATTTTCAAAACAAAACACATGTGCAGAAGTAAAAGACAAACTACACGCGCTTGGAGTGCGACTTAAGTTTATAACGTTCATATAAAT
Source organism: Entomobrya multifasciata (assembly GCA_034693345.1). Lineage (NCBI taxonomy): Eukaryota > Metazoa > Arthropoda > Collembola > Entomobryomorpha > Entomobryidae > Entomobrya > Entomobrya multifasciata. Next base: position 64,308 of record JAQFXM010000075.1, on the reverse strand, counting down.
AATGTATAAAAAATAACGGCTTATTCTACAATCTACATTTTTATCGAAAGAAGGATAAAGGGGTAAAAAACCTATAATATTCATGATGACACAGGAATAGCTTTTTAAAGTGTCCCTATTTCGTTTTTACAGTATTCTACCATCCACCGTTATATTCCAATAAGCCAACATCTTCTTCAATGGGCAATAAGAACACATTTACTTTTTATCTTAGTTTTCCATCTCCTTCCTTAAAAATGTGACAAGAAAAGGGAAGAAACATCATATACTCGACTTCTAGTAAAACAGCTTTAAAAAGTTACTATAAAAAATGCGCAAACTAAAGGTTTTCCAACTTTATCATGATCACGCAAAGCAGTGGAGTTGTGTCTACATTCGAAAAACACTATTTTCATTTCTCGCCCTGTCCTCGACAACATAACCTAGCTTAATGCCAAGCAGTCTACCAAAAAAGAGTGAACCAATACCATTTATTTATCGTGTTACGAAATAAATTCAACACAAAATATTAGTTCTATAGGACACCAGAGAGAAATATACAGCATCCATGTTTCGTCTCCCTTTTAATATGCATCTTATAAGTATTTATAGTGAACTACAGGAAGGAAGGAAGTTGAGAAAATTGGAATAATTTCTGCTGCTATGTATTTGCTGGAAAAAATCTTAAACTCTTCCAAATGAAAATTTGCTGAAGAAGACTCAAGTTATGGAACGGTGCATCTCCTACTGGATCACCCAACCCAAGTCTTGTTGATTGTAGAAAGAACGAAAGTGCAGTGTCGGGGTAACTTAAATAGAGCAAAAGTAATCCCTTTACAACCAACCATTCCAAATGTTGTTTTCATCTTGTCATTCGCTTTTCGCTTCTCCAGTCTAAAATGCCTATAGTATTTTTGTGTCTAATATAAACTACATTACTGACTTCATCTGATCATCACCCTGTCAAAGCCAGTATGCTAAGAAGTTATACGGATATCACATCGTATCGTCTTTCCTCCCCTAACCCTCGATTCTCTTTTCCCTTTTTCCAAAAAACTGTAAAAGGAGAAACTCTTCCTCCTCCTTTCTGCTGCTGTTTTCGTCTTATTCCATATTAAACATTTCAAAGTTTTAAATTAAGGTTTTTGTCTCCCCCACACACAAAATAATCATGCGTACCCTAAAACGTCTACTGTTTCAGATTAAGATGCAAAGACTGAAAAAAATTGTCATTAGGAAACACATGGAATGGAATCAATCACGTCGATATACAGAGGGTGAATATAGAAACTTAAAGGAGAACCAAAAAATAATAAAGTTGGGCCAAATGAAAAATATTTTGTGAAACAAAAACGTAATTTTAATGACATTTCCTTTAAACTAAACCACGGAACGAAGCTGAAAGACAACAGACAACTAATGCTTTTCATTTCCCTTTTCACGTAATAAAGCCCAAAACGGATTTACTAATTACTACTATTACTTACTTACTATAGTATACGCTATATTTACTAGACACATGTCCGTGTATTTTGTATCGAAAAACTCGACAAAAAATGGACATTATCAAAATTCATACTTCCTTCGCTTTTAATGAACCATACAATACGCTCATTGTCCTAAAGTGCTGTTTTGAAAGGAAGTCTAATATCCAGTTTTCTTTATACCCAATTTACATTTAGATTTTCGCACAAGCCATTTATTAGAAAGTTAACTAAATCCACTTTACCGACAATACATTCGGTATTCCCTTTTAATGCTCATAAAATACCAAGCAGATTGGTCATCACATTAATTCTAGAATTTCCATTGTTTTAATTTCTTGAAAGCATCGATAATCATCACAATCCGAGAGAGATCGAATGATAATGAAATATTTTACAATTGCTTTTCTTGTTAGTGCCAAGGCGCAAGAGAAAATAAAATTCAAAACTATGAATAAAAAGAGGTGAGGGCAGAGAATAATGCGCCTAACCAATCCAGCCAACTAGTCAATAGAAGATGGTATGCAAATGGACCCATTAAAGTAGCTCCACTCTTCTGGTCTGGTCCGACATCTCAGGGAAAATAAGAATGGCAAAGACAATCCTTGATTTATAGCATGGTCTCTCGGATCGCATCCCAATGAAACCCACCCTAATTTATGACCTATATTACAATTACAACTTTTTCTCTCTATCCGCCACCATCATTGTGTGAGTATATCGGCTACACACATGATGTTATGTAACTTGTTAAAAAACATATATAGTTTTTCTTCGTATGCCATTGTTTTCATTGTAATAACTACGATGATAAAAAATCACATTAAAATGAATGTTACCTCACTTTTTTGTTAATTCTTTTTCATCTTCGGCTCATTTCATACCATCTTGTTTTTCTGTTTTCATTATCCTTTGTTAAAAAGTTGCATCGGTGTATTTTTTCGGTATAATATTCATATCAATTTAGGTTCTATTATTATTCTGATTCAAAATGTAAGCGTACTTTTTCTTTTCTTTATAGATTTAGTCAATACAATAACAAGTGGAAAAATGTTAATTATTGTAACGCAAACGTATTTCATTTCTTCGGATGTGAAATTACTTTTACGATTATTATGATTTTGATGTATTTTATACTTTGGGTCTGCTCGTTATTCATTTTATAGTTTAGTTGTGAATAGATTCTCCTTTCCATCGGATTTTCTCTTCCAGGTAGGTAGGTATCACAAAATTATCTGGGAATCTTTTTTGATCACTTGTAGTTTTGTCTAAATTTGTATATTACTATCACCATTTTGCGTTTTTGAATAATTTTCATAGATATTCATACTGGTAGATGTGACATGATCGGTTCTGTTCAAAATTGGAAATGTGACCTATGGAGGAAGGCTGGCCAGACGAGACGAACACGGTGGCTCACACACACTACTTTTGATTGAATCGTGCTTGACAAATTATAACTACATCTATTGTTAAATTTGTTTTAAAAAATTAATCCCTTTTCTTGGAAAAAATAGAAAAGCACTCTAACTGTCATAAAAATCATTGTACAGCCACCTCAGCACATACTGCAATATTTCATCTTTAAAATACCTCTTTTTACCATTTCTGTCATCAAATCGTTTGGTTTGAAAATGATATTTCGAAATTATTACAACATGGTAAGGTATGTACAGTATGAAGTATCAACTATACTATACACCACGCTCAAAACAATCCAAACAAGAAGATGAAGAGACAAAGATGAGAATAAAATGAAGGGATGAGCAAAAAATTCAAAAATATTTATAATACACACACCAGTCGTAACAATAATGAGTACCTCAGCAAAAAAAAGTTGTTAGATCTCTCATTCTTTCTCTCTCTCTCTTTTCCTACTTACCCCGGATTCCTAAGTAAAAGTATTGTGCCCTGTGTGATGCGATGTCACATGATGACGCAATAAAATGTTACTGTCCCTCACAATAATTTTCAGTTGTTCACATTTTTTTACTTCTTGATTCTTTACTCTCGCAGCGTGATCTCAGCTCATAAAAATTTCAACTCTTCTTGTTGTCGTCGTGCCATAAACAGACAGAGAAAGGATTGTTGATTGTTGTGTGTATAACTATTTTACAACTTTCGTTCTTCTTTTTTTGTTCCGTCCGTGATGCTGAGATGTTCATACATGCATACAATATATATACAAAAAAACTCATCGATTTATGCTGATTGTTCCAAGCAAATATTTCTCATCAACGCATGTATTCTCTGATTTTTTTATTCTTCTTCTTCCAGAGAAGTTCATTGAAAATATTATTTTGAATTGAGTCATTCTCCTAAGACCAGTCAAAGGTTGACAGACGGATGAACATGCATAAAACAATTTATTTTTCAAAAAGGAAAAAAACCGTATATATTGCATAATATGGAGTTTATTTCATGTAAATTGTAGTAAGAAATAAGGAAAGGGGTTTTTATTCTTGCTAGAAAACGATATCTATAAAAGTAAAATTTTATTACAAAAAATAAAGAGTAAGCGAATAACGCTGAGAAAGTATGCCTATGAGACTGACACTAATATCATTATTCGCCCACCAGAAAGCACATCAACCTATCAAAAATTCCATTCCTCTAATAATAATGCCCTTCGTTATCAACATGTTTTTATGTGTGGAGAAGACACAAATGATGTTGTCCAACCAAAAAATCACATTGTGATTACACTTGTAGACTCGGTGTTGTAAAGTGAAATAAAACTGCTTGAGACTAACCAGGTTGTTCTTGTGGTTTGAAATGCGCTTTACCAAATATAGAGATTTACTATCATTGCAATAGAAAATTATCATAAGTTATCATTATGATATTCCTGCCATCAAATCAACGTTTTAGTGTGCAAGTATAATAATCATGACATGACGATGTAGTATAAAACCGTATCGTAGAGAAAAAGGATTACAAGAATATAATCGCAGTGTGCACAGTGCAAACAATAATAGTACAAATTATATGTATACATGGCGCTAGATACATATTATATTAACCCATTCATTTTAATAAAACTGAGCATGCAAAACTGTACCCCACCCACATCCGGGGCGGTACATTGTTAATCACAATAAAAAACCAACTTTAGTCAAAAGGAGGAGGTCACGGTTTGGCATAATATTCTTTGATTAACGTGAGCAATAAATGATTGTCGGAATGGACTACGGGCATTTTATAGCAAGGCAAAAAGTTGAATATGAAATCGAAATTGAAAGCCGGAGGAGTTACGAGAGGTTGGAAAGTAGGTTTAGCTTGTTAAGAGTTACATTATTTACGGGAATAAATGCCAAGTCACAAGTTGACCAAAAGCTAAGCAAAATGTAATAACTTTTGCTTAGCCATGGCCATTATTTCAATTCAATAAAAGTATGCTTTGGAGTTTATTAGTACTTCGACACATTTTTGCTATATTTTCTGCAGCGCAGATGTGAAATGAATAGAATTTTATTTCAATCGAATTCGCAGAAAACTAAAAGAATGCCTGTAACTCAATTGCATGAAAGGGCGGAAGTGACAATAGTCACACAATTATTTCAGAATAAAAAAATTACTGAAATGAATGAATACACAAGCTGGAAACGAAGGGGCAAATATACTGTTACTGTACCATTAAAATCGGTAAGGAAATTTGACCATCAAAGAAAAAAATATATAAATCCCTTCTTCGGCTAACTAACGATTTCCACGAATTTGTATAAAGTCCGATGATGATGAAACGCATAGCATCCTCATCAGCCAGTTCAGCACACAGTGTGTGTGCTTTTAAACTAACGACTTCTGAATGTGCGTGCGTAAAAAAATTCCTCGCAGAAGCAAAATGCTCATCTTTTTACCCAAAAAATCCCGTACCATATGTCGAACATCACAAAACCAGAAATGGATGGTGATCGCTGTTGGTATGGTGGATTGATGTGTCTGAATGAATTTGTTCACTTCTTTTCTGACAGTAAATCAACAATATAACAGGTCAGCAGGATAGAACAGGCCGCCACTACCGTTTACTTCAATAAAGTATATCATCAACTAGTAGCAAAGGAGCAGCAACAACAACAGCGCATAATATAATTGTGATTACCAAACTATAGGCTGTTGTTGTTGAATTACACACACAAAAAATATAAGTACAATGTCCAAAAGTTACGTAATCACATGTCCTTTTTTCATTTTCAACAGCCCCAAAGCCAAGCCCTCCTTTATTGATCGCAATCTTCACACAATACAAAAACGTGCCGAGTAGTCAGAGCTGAGAGCTGGAAACATTTCCTTTAAGAAAAATTATCGGTACTTCTTCAGCAACATAAAGAAATCATGCCACCTACATAACGACTTACGAAAGGATGCTCCTCTTTACAGGAAAAAAATGATAATCATTTGCCATGCATATATCAAAGGTATCAAAATGAACAACAACGAAAATTCAAAGCACATTAAAAATTTCCATGAAAAGAAAAATATATTTTTATTATTTTTCTGGCAAACAGGGTTAATTTTAGTTTATCTACAAGAAAAAAAACTACCAGTTATGTCAGTCTGGCATTTATGAGTGGATTTAAAGATTGCTACTTTTGATGACCGGCTTTCTTCTCATGTTCTCTCTTCACGTATAATATAATATGCCATTAAGAAAAAGTTGGAGTGGAGAAAAAAAAGTTCATAAAATTTAATGTTGTGTAATGCAAAGGTATGAACACACATTACCGGTCGTAATGTAACGTAAGGCAATATGCAATATACTATTATACAACATGGAGAAATCCATAAAAATACTTCTAAAAATCATTCGAATAAATCACAATATCCTGGCATTTTGGAAATTATACGCGAGATTGTTTTTCTTTTTTTGAGCGATACGCGATGATATGAAAAAGGAGTAAAGTATGGCGATGGCGGTAGTATTATAAGGTAACTAACTATTTTACTCTTTGCTTTGTAGCGAAAGATATAATTATTTCGGTAGGGGTTATGTCATAATGAAAATGGTAAGGATTTTAATATCCACTGCCAAGTGCCCATAAGACCATATTTTTACTAAATAAACCTTTCGTGTTTGCTTTGTTCAAGGGACTAAAGGGATCCTTAAATATTAAAAGAGCAAAACATTAAAAGTTCAAGTGGCCCTTTTTTAATAAATGTAAACTCATCATCATGTTGATTATGATTTTAAACTTGTATTGGCTTTCTCATTCAAAATACCTTTTTAACAGCATTTTTAATTTCACATTCATTATTTCGTTTGACCTGTTTGTTCCAGAGAGTGAGATACATTTTAATATTGGAATTTATAAAAGAAAATGTGTGTACGTTAACAACAACGGTTGGTTTCACTAATGAACGATTGCTTTTTACTAGTTGTTGAAAAAAACGTAAAGAAATTGCTGCGATATTCTACTTTGAATTCAAAGCCAAGATATTTCACAGAGAGAGAGAGAGAGAGGAGCGGGCGGCAATAAAAGTGTACACTTTGACTGAAAGCTTGTAAAACTGTCTTGATCTCAGTTTCTTCCACAGGGATAAACCAGCAGTAGGGTGAGGAGCGAGAAATAACAGCAGATATTTGAGATTTTTTTATATAGACCCAATTTTATATGGCCAAAAATTCCAAGAAATTCACAGGAGTGCCGGCCAAGTCACAAGAAGAAAAAAAGGGCCTGCCTGGAAAATGAAGAAGGAACCTTTTTATTTCGTTTGGACCGAGTGTCTGTCTTGCACATTAAAAATTTGTTGGGAAACGCATAAAAATGAAATGACGCAGGATCACAATAATTTTTTCTACTAGTTAAAACGCTATACAGATAACCTTTATAAAAAGCATATACACATACATCTGGGTATCCATATATTAATATGTACATGTATGTATGTATATCTAATCATTTCTCAATCGTTCTGCTCCTGAGAAAAAGGGACCCCCACGCAAAAAAAACAACAAAATTTGATAACCAAGATTATTATTACCAGCGATGAATCTGTTAATAAAGTAAAAAAGGGAAAAAAGTACCCAGCCATCAGAAAATGTGTTTGAAGTCATTTATCCTATCAAAAAAGGGCCTTCTTCATCCTATCCATAATATGACTCTGATCCCTTAGATTACATTACATTCATTTAGGAGAATTGTGGGATGGAGACCTAAGGGTCACTCTCAATCCCAATTTCTAACAGCCATCACCCTATGTGGCCATTACTACTCCTTTTTAAATCCCTAGTCTGAGGAGCCAGAAAATCCCCAGTTGTTGCCACCAACATAACACATCATATCACACAACAGATATGTGTACTACGCAGTTACAGAGAGAAAGAGAAGGACTCAAGTTTTGTCTATCAGATCTGATGTCTACTGGCAACATGATGTGTATTCAATTTTGACTTTGAAGTGTGTATTAAATCATACATACATACATTTACTTCATGCTATAAAGATTGGTACATGACTTTTAACAAGTTATAAGTGCCTTTGTGTGTATCCTCATTCTTTTTTTGTAAATTATTTACATGTAATACCAGGGAACATAAAAGTTCATGTTGTAAAATAATTTTAAAATGAATGTAAAAAAGTGTCAGGAAAGACATCTGATCAATGTTAAAGTAGCAAAAAAGGCAATAGCAATGAATACCAATAATATAAGATAGATTTGTTCAGTCTCCTTTTCTCTCTGCATGGAATCTGGACCGGAAATCATTATTTGGGCAATATGGTCTTTATTGCAGAGAAGGAACCTTGTAAGATGATCTCTTCAACATTTCGATCATCCTCATCACCATCATCATCTTCTTGTTGATTCCGAAACCGTATTTCGTCGTATTGGTTCGGATTTGCCCTTGACTTCTCTCCTCTCTGTCCAAATCCAATACTTAACAAGGATTTACTTTTATACGATACGATGTGTGAATGTGATCGTCCTCTGTCTTCTTGATCCCCTAGCCCCTTTTCAATCCCAGTAGACTTGTCCCACATTTTTCATCCTGGCACATTCATCACTTTGTCTGGGCATGAAAGTTAAATTACTGGATTTTTACTGATTTTCGGGCGTCCGTTTTATTTTCCAAAAACAAAAAAACCAATATATCTCATTCTTCTTGTCTAAATGCTCATGTTCCAAATGCAAGGTGCATGAATGAAAACAAGTTCACTAATAATGCTCTCCTCTTGTATCATGCTCGAAGATGCTCATGTTAAATGCTTTATTTTTGGATACGAACTGTTTCCGAACATCTTTGGTTTCATTATCCCTTTTTCCATTTTTTCCAAGCATTATATTTGTCTAGTTAAGTTTTGGATTATTATTAATTTGGATGGAATCTACTAATGACAGTTACTTTCATTCATCTATCTGACAATTAAATCAGCAGATTGCCAAAAGATACTTGAAATGGCAAAGAAGTTTATGAAATATAAATTATTTCGCATGAATTGCTAATAGTACATTTCTTGAGACGTGAAATTCCTTTCCTTCCAAAATGTAACGTTACCTTCCTCACTGAATTCTCCATCGACACGTAGCAAAGTAGCATGCATATTTTTGTAAAAGAGTTAGACAAGCTACATCGGCAAAAAACTAACTTGTTTTTTTGTACTTTTTGTGAAACAACCAAAATATTCAGTAAAAACTTGGCACACACACCGAAAGAAGCAATGCCACGAGCACGTAACCTTTCTTTTGCAGGGGTTCATAAATAAAGTATGTAAAACCAAAAGACAAGATCCAAACACGCATGTATTTAGGTTTTTTGCACTTGTTTTTTTGTTCAAACATTACAGTGTACAAAAAGTGTAATGTTTTTGTTGTTATGTTAAGTAGGCGAGTAGAGTCAAGACACTTTTTTAGTTTTTTAGCCTTTTGGTGTACTCAAGTAAACCCAACCCTTTTTATTGAATGATATGGCGCACGTGTCGAATAGACGCTTTTCTTTTGTTATAAAAGGCATTAAAAATGTTTACACTTTTTATACAGATCATTTTCAATTGGTTATTGGATCAAATAAAAGGGTTGAAAAATAAGGCTATCAAAAGCCCTATTATTAAATCTAATTCCCAATACAAGATCAAGTGGTCGAAGGAGAAAAAGGCTGGGTAATTGAGCTAGTGAATTGGCATGGGTGATGGTGTGGCTTAGGGCTTGCGTTCAACAATTAACTGGGAGGAGAGTTTTGATAGAACCAAAAAAAGAGATCAGGAAAAAAATCCTCGCCACAACGATTTTGAGTTCAACACAAGGAGGGGTTTGTATCATACCTATTCGGAATATATTTGATAAAAAAGGAATTCGCTGAGGAAAAGGAGCATACTTTCTTATTCTTATCACCCGAACTTTCATTTAAAGATATTTCAAAGGAGCATTCTTGTTCGGTTCATTGGCAGAGAGAGGAGAATTTTAAAAAGTTCTTTAAACTCAATGGAAAATAGCGAATCATCAGAATTAGACAAAAACAAGTTGTGTAATATCATCCATTTATACAAGCTTTTGAATATTAACTAAATAATACATGATAAACTATGACATTTAACCAATAAATGTCAAGATTTTCAGCGTATATAATCAAATCACATCATAATCCACCTTTTTATTAGTGTGCATTTCTAGTGAATTATTTTGATGATAAAGTTGCATTAGACTTGTTATCGTGGTATGCATGCATACTAATAAATGGAATGCCAATGCTGCATTGGTCTAAATATTAATATTATTATGAGATAAAGTTTAACAGGAATTCTGATACTGATATCATTTCATACAAAGAGTACATTCCTGTTACACCACTTTTTAAGCAAACTTGTGTAATAGCCATGTTATAACTATAACTTACGCATAACAAAAACAAACTCGTTAGAATGGATGGACACCCACGTTGCATGTATGATGATAGGTGTACACTGTACCGCGTGAGTATTTTAAAAACCATTGTTTGAACACAAGATTTAAAACGATATTGAGTAATATTTGCATACTATATATTACTAAAAGGTACACTACACTAGCTTATCTTTTGATAAAAAGTAAAACGAAAGATTAACAAAAATCGGTAAAGTCAAATTCTAAAATAGCTATGTTCATTGTAAAAGAAGTAGCTGAAAACACGTCATAGTTTTTTCTATTAATGCAACAACAACGGGAAAAGATAAAAAAGCAAGTAATGACGATTGTGTGGAACCCCCTATGAGAGCACGCGTGCTTTTTGACACATCCTCATATCTATTTCATTCATCATTGTATATTTCCTGCCTACCTACCACCACTCACTAAAGGCACCATACAGACTACTGACACCCTGTTCACTAAAGACATGAAATTCTTTACAGGTAGGCAAATAAACGTATATAACCCAGTAATCAGAACATTTTTTATCGCTCTGCTCCATGTTTTAACAATTAATATCACAGATCATTAATTTGCTTGAGGATGATGATGATATGGTATACATCCAGACAGATTTACTCGCTCAATCAGATCATCACCGTTTCAGAACCAAATGACTGCATCTGTCTGTAAAAGGATTGTGTGAAGACAGCAAGGGTATGTCTGACATAGGACGAATGAAACGACTAATTTTAGACCTTAATGCTTGCTCTGAACTGAAGACGCAAAACCATCTAACCAAATTAAAGTATTTATTTCTCCAATGACTATACACACTACTTTGCTTATATATGCACGCATTTTTAAACATTCTCTTACGCATTCGCATTGCTGTTGCGCTACCACAATATTCAAAATCCCTCTTCAAATAGTGAGTAGTGTAAAACGGAATAATAATAACCTTGGAATAATAATGTACCATGTCCCTATTCCCTATATGTGAGCACACTGAACTACTAGTTTTACGTGTGTTAGCGAAAGGAAAAGTATTATATGAAGAGTATAAAATCCTATATATCCATACAACCCTTTATTAGCATTTTAGAAGTCTAATGATTTTCCTCCCCTTCTCCTTCGTCTCCCATTTTATAAAGTAATGAAAAAGTTATAAATAAAAATAGTTTAGTTAGAGAGGGAAAACGGTGGAGAATCCTTTGCTTAAAATTCACACATTTAAATTTTGGAAGGGGCATTCCTATAGACACACACAGCACTTACTTCGGTGAACTGAACTGATATGTTGTTTGTGATTCAAGAAAAAGAATACATGTATTGAAAATTGAAAAAGACCAATATAATTCTTCAGAGATCACAATCATCTTAATATATACACTATTTCTAGCTATAAATAAACACATGAAAAGTCTAGTAATTTATTTCATGTCAACCAATCATTGAAATTGTGAAATTCTTTCTTGGAGAGATTTTAACACATTATTATTGTACAGTAAAACTCCCCCTGGCCATATGTAGCAAAAGTAAAATCAAAAGGGATAGTAATGAATAATCAGTGAACTTCTTGGTTTGCAAAGGAGCTATAAGAAGAGGAGACCTTTCAAAATAAAACCAAAAAGTATTTGCAACGACCACCATTAGGTGTGTAGGCGTCCATCTAATAAAATTGTTCTGGAGACACACATGTGTGTGTACTGTGTGCTATATTACATTTTTATATTATTCGATGTGGACGACGCAGACGAAGGAGTTTTACTTTCACGGTGACGGTACGGTAGGAATATGGTTGCTTTACTATAGCCAACTTGGTTGGTGTAATAACGACAAGGTATTTATTGGCTTTTGCGTCCTTCCCCTAAAAACTTCACGCACCTACAACCCAGCAATAATAATAACAAGATTTCTTTGCTTATCCGAATCCAACCATTATTAACAGCTGCGCAGATGTTCATCCTGACTGGATGAAGCATGCCATCGCATCACCACCGCAAATGCCATTAAAATAAAAAGATTACTATGTTCGTGCTTGTGTGGATTCATTTTCATACAATTTTTTTTATACATCCACATAATAATTCAAACAGTTCATTGAGGAAAAAGAGATTCACAAAAATTATGCTATCAACCGTATAATCTCCGACGTCTCAAGAGCATTCAGCAAAATAACACGTCAATTTTAAAACCCTAAAAGCTAAACCAAATGAATTTTTGATTTGGAATTCAAGGAAAAGCCATTCACTGACTAAAAGTGATCCATCCGGTTATCTCTCTCTCTCTACCAATACATCATGTAGTTAGGTATAAATGAACATAAATTCTATCATATATGGAAAACGGAAGCAGTCATCGGATTTCATGATCATGTTTACTGTATACTGCGTAAATGAATGAAGAGCGAAGAGCATTTGATTTAGGGAGAGAACAGCATCAATACTTTTACTCCAAATATTATCCTTCTCTAAATTTAGAAAAAAAGGTGACCATATGCATTTATGAAATGGATGAAGATCATTTCATGATGTACCGGAATTTCGTATATGATTTGTGTATTTATAATCAGAGGATGTTTAAAAATTAAAGGATTTATAATGGCTTACCTCTCCTCTGCATAAAGGAAAATAAGTCGTCCAGAAACTCTTTTCGTTTTACATCATCACTTAGTTCGTACAACTGCAAAGAAAACAAACATTTTGATTCTTATTAATTCCTATGAACTGACTGAGTTAGCGAATTTATTGAAGGCAAATATAATTAAAAGCAGCAAATCAAGCGAAAAAATTCACTATATTCCTCGAGGTGACTTCTCTAGAAAAGAAAACACGCAGCATGTTGTATATTATGCACATGTGTCCGAAATCCGGATTATAAACCATAAACAAAAAAAGCTGTATACCAGGTAAAGCAAAACGAACATGGCAGATTTCAAAATTTTGCAGAGAGAGAAGCAAGAAAAGCATACACACAAGTTTTTTGTTACGGTATTCTTTCAAAAATAAATCCAAACAATTGGGTATGCACCGCAAATCGCATAGTATATTGTATACACACAATAAATTGCGTCAGGTATAAATTATAGTGGGAACGGGAACATAAGCAGATTCTTTTTACCTTGTCATAATCTTAGCAAAGTGGAAAATTTTCTTTCGACGCTACGCGCGATTAAATAGAAAAATAGGTATTTTTTTCTGTAAATCTATTGGATCATAACCAGCAGAAAAAAACGATAAGGATTTTGCTGTTGTTGTTATTAATATGGCGTACGTTCACAATCTGGCGTTTTCCATTACTTATCATCATCATCACCAAAAAAGCTTTTTCATAACTACTGTACGAAAAGCAAAGTAAATTTCGTGTAGTTTTCTGTGGAAAAAAAGGATCGCGTGTCAGAGAAAAATTCGTTAGGTAACTGTTGCGTTTTCTTGAGATTACACATATTGCCTGGCTCAATGCATGTAATACACTGATCGTGTCTTTTACACGGAACATCGTCGTCGTGAGTGAGTGCAAGAGAGATTTTTTTTCTTTTTGTGTATAATTCGACGAATGATAAACTACATGTAAGCAAGTGGGCTTATAAGCACCCTTAATCATTTTTCTTCTTCTCTGGTTTTGTTGTGTCATATTGTTGTACTGTATATTGTACAAGGTGCTTTAGATTTTTTGGTAATGTTGACCATGTAATATTGTATTCGTGCAGTTGTGTAATTCAAATTCACCTTCCCTTTTCTCTCTTTCTTCCGTCTATGTTCTTGTTTTTGTTTCTAAATCATAATCATTCATATCACTCTACATCTTTGTTATAAACACTGCAGCAAAATGCTTTTTAGTATATGATATTGCAGTGAATTAGGAGGAAAAATCTCACGACTTGTGTTAATTTGAGAAATGTCAGCGGAAAGCGAAAAAAAAGTTCTACGGGGGAGATTAATGACTGATAAATTATCAAAAAAAGTATCAATTTTTTGTAACTCGATTGTCCATAGATGTAAATGTAATAATAATTAGATTTATAGTTTATATATGCATTGAAAAAATGCTAATGTCTTTTAATGCACAAAAACAAAAGAAAAGAGAAAAATGCCGATTGTGTGTAATGGCTGGTAGTAATTGGCGCTCTTTTAAAATAGAGATCACTTCCCTTTAAGAGTTTATCATGAAAAAATTACATAATACGATTTCCCTATAAAGATATTTTATGCTTTATATCGGTGATTAGCATACAATTATGATTTTTTAATAGTAATCGTATTGTAACATGTTGCGTATGTATATGCTTTTGTCAGTCTGCTCATTGTCGATGAGTTGATAGGCAAGCAGGTAAAACTTTTTAGAATCGATACCCATCTCAATACAAAATGAAAAGCAATAAATCTTGTGTAAGTTAATCAAAAAAATGTACTCGTTCGGTTTTTGGTTTGGATATCATCTGACTGAGCAAACAGATTTATGTTACACAGCTGAATTATCATTTTTACATTAATTTCAGTGTGTTGTAATAAATCGTTATCGTACCCTTCAAAAATGTCCTTTTCTCTTTCTGAAACTAAAGAATCAACAATAAATATTTTCTCTAAGGATTTTTTTTAAAACGAGAGTACCGATATACGGTCAGTTTTTTTCAAGGAAATTTATAATCCATTACGCCAACGCGATATTATAAAACAAGTGAAGTACATTTAAATGGAAATAATGAATTGTTCGTACATTCAAGAGTAACACCTAGCCAGCTAGTTTCTTTTCCTTTAACAATGATATGTGCCGGTGCTTGCTAATGAATATTTTATTATGAACGTATAAAAGATTAATACAAGTTTCATTTCAAAAGTCCAGTCTACATCTAGTAATTGATCAAAATAATAAATGATACCAACATTTCAAAAAATTGTATAACTTATATGTATACATTTTTTGGGCCATTTAAGGGCAAGTCAACGTAAACGTGTTATCATTATAACGATGAGAAATTAAAAATATGAATGGTAATTTTAATATATAAAGCAGGATATTAATGAGCAAAGTTCTCACTAAGCTCATCATCATCATCAACATGGTTTACAGAGAGAGAGTAAAAAAGTGGATTCATTTAATCATTCCATTTTTCCAAACATCCCAAACAAAACTGCTAAGCCAAGTTGAGCCATTATTATTACAAACCACATCATAATATGAATAATCTAACACCACTAGAAGATGGGAGAGAATAATCACCATTAAAAATCTTACTACAATAATATTGATGATACAAGAAAAGAAAGCAGCCCTCTTAATAACAATAAAATGTTGTGTTGTGCGAGAGAGGGAGAAAATCGTCCACTTTCTGCTGCTGCGTACAAAGTACAAACATATTACTCGTTGTCTTGCCGTGCCACTTATTACAAAAAAAGTGTTTTTCATACTTGTTCTCTAATGCCCATCTGCCATTTACTTTTTTAGATTGAGAGTGGTTTACAAGAAGATGAGAGAGAGAGAAGAGAGAAAACTTATGAGTCTACTAATGAGATTGTCATATAAAATTATTATTGCTGAAGGCGTAATTGTCTCGGATTTATTTTATAAACTGACAAGAGAGTGTGGGGATACACTTGTGCGCTATCATCTAATCTTGAATACTTTTCTGGTTTGTTCACTAAACGAACCAGTCATCAGCGTAGTTGAGGATGATGATGATGATCTGTTGCAAAGCCTTCAGCATATATTGCATTGTTATTTCAATATCATTATCACCAGTTAAGTTCGCTATTCACCAAAAATGATCATGAAAAATCAAAAAGGGTATTATCGTTTGTATTAGCCAAAATCTGGCTGGATTGATGATGATGAGCTGTGTACAAGTTTCAGAGAAAGAGAATTTATTGATGCAAACATGAATATTGAGGTAAAAGAAAAATATGATTTTTTACTTTTGCTGACAAAAAATGCATTAAACTGATATAAAGCTACATACCATAAATGCCAAAGAATTCGACGGTAGAAAATATTATGATTGTGGCCATTATTTATTACGTCAGCATGTTTTGTTTCAGTCATTATCATTACTAGTGCATGGGAATGGGCATTAGCCCCACTCAAATGAGTGAGTACACCTATTTTTCTTATCTTCTTATCTATAAGATTCATGAATTAATGAATCGACGAAAAAGAGAATGGTCAGATCCACCCCACCATTATAAACAAGTGCTTATAATTAATCAAAATCCCAATTACAATCAAAAATCCCAGAGAGAAAAAAAATCCACTTTATACACGAATTCCATACACCCTCGATGTACAAAAATTTATCTTGAACAAGTCGATCAATCCTCTTAAATGGCTTTCTATTAGGATTCGTTGATGATTGCATTGTGAATGTACCTAATGTAATTGAACTCATGAACAACAGCTCGCGAGCTCTCGAGATTTTGAAAACCTGCCTTTCCATTTTTCAATACCACTAAAAGATAATTTAAGTAAAAAATACATTGGAATTCATGTATTCTTTTTTTGTGTTTACCTTTACATCAATGCTCAATGTGGTGAAACATGACATGATATAAGAAAAAATCAGATAATCAAGCTTGTACCCATGTAAAGCCATCAAGACACGCCAGTGGTCGAGACCATATCACACATTGTAAGCATTGCAAACTGAGTTTGTTAATCAATCTCAATGACCAATTAAATATCTCATAATTTCCAATTATAATCACTAACAGCTGCATTAAGGGTTGAAATATGATATCCATATTTTTATTTTGATGACGGGAGCAGCACCATTCACAAGAATAAATGTTGAGTGGACGCAGTAAAAATGGTGAACGTAATAATAATTCTAACTTTTTTCAATTTTTGTTGTGGTGGTCGGTGAACTTGATGTTGATGACGACTAGTTCCTAATAAAATAGAAAGACAAGTAATTTAGTTTGAACTCACAAGCGAGCGAGTGAGTTTTTTAAAAGAATGAATATAATACATTGTGAAGGATCATCTTTTATCAAAAAAGTTTACGATGACAAGTGGACTAGCCTCTGAAGAAACAAATTCAGCCAATAAAGAATGTCCTCTGAATTGGTTTATAGAGAAGAAAAAGAGCTTTCAGCAACTTGTAAACCAAAAACACCTACAAAACCACCATCACCACCACATTTTATATTTTTTCTCTTCCAATTTATCGATCTAATGATATAGCTTCTATAAAGAAAATTCCCCCTCACTTGCTTTGGTTCGTTCATCGAATCGCGTAATAATAAAATCCAATTGCCTTGTTTTGTGCAAGAGAGCAAGTCAGTGAAAAGACTTTCAGACAGAAGCTCTCAAATCGACCTGCTCAAGTCCGCCTTCTCTCGATTCCCTCACGCCCATACACCGACCAGCCTCTTCTCCCTGGCGTATCTCTCCAATCCTTCCTGTCATGTTTCTTGCTACCACCACCAACAACTTCGATTCAGACTTCAACTTGCTAATCGGCTCTCGATCTTTTATATATTACATTATTATCATGAATCATGATCGGATAAACATTATTCATTTATGTAGGTACGTACGCAAGACCACTTTTGATTATTATACTATTACCACCCCACACGACAGACACAAGCAACTAATTTTTTTTACGTTTTATGGATATACAATCTGTTGACCACTCGTCTTCGCCTTCTTCTTGTACCCCTTTTTCATGATGAAACCAACAATAGGAGATTTTTTCATCAGGAAAAAATGCATAGATATCAGCAGCAGATATTAACCTGCTTTACTCTTACTACTGCATATTATCATCACCATCATCACATCTTTCGAGGAGAGTCGATGAAAAATAATCATTATTAATGTGGATTCATTCACCACCACCACCATTTATGATTTGGAGCTCGACCAGCTATTATGTATTGGCATACAATTTACAAGAAGCGATAGAGAACCGTAATAAAAAATATGATGGGGATTGTGATGATGACCAAAAAGTACGCTTGTCTTGTTCCCTCGAGTAGATATGAGGCTGAGCAATAACCAATATAACCACTTTGCATTCAATCTATTGAATATTAAGTTTGAATGAGTGAGCATCAATTCAAGGAGTAAATCCCAATTAACTTTTTTGCTCGCTTGTGAAGCAGACAGGATTCTTTGATTATTACAAGATACTTCATAACAATAAAGTCGATATTGAAAGATGTGGCTTATTATCATCAAGTCGCCGATGAAGGAAAATAGAGACGCTTGTTAATCAAAATGTTCGACTGTTGTAATGATAATGATGATGGTGTTCGTGCCTTCAATCATCGAATTTGTTGCTCAAATAAAAAAAGAAGAGAAAATGTATTCAATTTTGTGTGCTATGCTAAAACCGGCACAGACGCAACAACAGGTAGGTGCACTGTTCGCCTCAATAAAATTTTATATTCATGCTGATTTTTCTAGAATATTTCTTGTTTTCTGATTTGAGATTCATACTTAATTCAAATTTGTAAAAAAACTTTAAAACTGAGAATGTTTCATTCATAATCATAATTATTCATGTATCAATCTTTCATTAAGAGAAAAATTAATACATGACGTATGTAAAAGACCTGAAAGGAAATTTGTAAAAAAATCCATGTGTCTAGTGTGTATGGAATTAATAAGCAAATTATTCACAGGTGTCAAGCACCTTGTTATAATCATAAAAAAGGAAGAGAGGGAGAGAGAGAGACGACAACGAACAGCTTATTGTTGTTGTTCTCCTGTCTCGTTGTCTGTTTTCGTGTAAGGTTAGGATGGATGGAGAAAAGAGAAATGAGCCTCCAGAGTAGAAAACGAGTCTGCTCAATTGTATTACATTAAAAGGTACATACATGATAAAAAAAAGTACACAGAAGAGAATAATCATCATTTTCTTTTCTGTTCCTCTCCTCTCTTCTCAAACCTTTACTAAAGTAAATGGTTTTTATAGTGAAAATAAAACCGTTTATTAGCCATGCCATCATACTTCAGTAGTGGCAATGATGATGGCGAGGAAATGATATTACACGATCTTTTTTAGATATTAAGCAGAGATATAAAGCTGCTGTCCAAATTACCAAAACAAGCTCATGTAAGTAATATTACCTAACAAGATCTATATATGTACATATTATTCTTTTAGTGTTGCTTGACTTGGTTTGGATAATCCAGCGGACAAGAATCACGAGCACGTACTAACTGCATAAAAGCTTTACTTATGTATTCCCCCACCCCATACAACTCTGGCTGGTCATGGCCAAGCTTTTAAACGCATTTCATCTTCTAATTCTCTTTATACGCCTTTTCCATCATCATCAGCAACACAACAGTACATATAACGTAGAAAAACACGGTATTAAACATCATCACTTCGTCATTACGATCATCACATCACCCTTTAAAGAAGCCTGATAAAATGAAAGGGATGATGATGCGATGGGATGAGGGAAGGGGTGGATATTCAAAGTAATCAGTCTTTGTCATTCTGAATAAACTACATTTGTCTTGGCCAATATTAAATCACACGTCAATTTTTTCCCTCATTTTATTTCCAATCTACCATATTATCATTATGATTGCGTACATCATGCAAAGAGAAAATACCTTGTTAGTAAGGAAGGCATACACGAGAAATCTAAGCATTTGGAATCATAATCAACATTCAACAAAACGGTTCATTTGATTTGCTCGGGAACAAATAAAGGTAGAATATTTTTTTCTTCGTATTATTAACGGAAAATAATATATGCTCGTTGTGTACACAAAGCTATCTTAAACAGTGCAGTATGTAATCACAAGTTTAAACGTCTTTTCAATATCTCCTGACAAGTTTCTCTCTCCCTCTTCTTCGCCGGTTAATGGCCATTAAGACAAACAAATCATTTTCGTACATTTTTTGATGATGAGCACAGACATTGTTCATATTAAGCTTGTTAATGCTGCTGATGATGATTATCATCGTCATCATGATAAAAAAAATATGTGATAATAATGACGATGATGTACCAAGACGTGTAGGCATCACCATCATGAGCAAATGTATTGCTCTTTATCTTTGTTCTTTGTTTTATATCAAGTTTATGTACTCAAGAGGGAATTCACATAAATCACACATCCGGTTGTTCATTTTCTTATTATTTATTTGCACAGAGGCGACGACAGCTTAAGACCAGATACACTCAATGTTCACATTACGATACACGCTGCGTATTTAATAAAAAATCTTGTAGAGTAACAATATTACAAAAAAGCATAAAGATTTTAACAAAGTTATACACATGAATAATGTGTATAAAACCATGTTCATAATATTTCGGTATGCGTGTTTCCTGTTTGTTAGACCGTTGTGTTTGGTGGATGAAATGGTGGTGTTGTGTGGTATAAAGGATTACAAATGTACTTTCTTCGCTGCTGTCTCTTATGTCTCTCTTCTTTTTGTGAGGTGACAGGTGGGTGAGAAGAGGGAATTGCATCTTGCAAAATTCTGACGGTTTAGCTGTCGCGGCAAATTTATATTCGGACGGTGACAGGTACATTCCACATTACACATGAAATATACCTACATACATTATGTATGACTGTATGACTATGACTAACGTTTACTCGCCACATTTGAAAATATGAAATATAAATGAATAAAAAGAGCAATTAATTTTTTCCTCAAATGAATTCTTACAAATGACCAACTATCTGTTGTGTTGTGTGAGTGTGCGTTCACAAAAGGACATTTTTGTCTGTGAAATAAGCAATGCGCTTAATTGATGAAAAATGTTCACAGGCAGGCTATAGAGCTAGCAGCAACAACAACAACATTTTAAAATAAAGATGTTTATGCTTTATAATTACTCTCCATCATCATATATCATAATTTTTATGCATAATCTGAAATGTTATTGTTAATGATGTATTTTATGTATGAAATGAAATGTAGTGTTTGCGGAACAATAGGTTTTTATAAAAACTCAGAGCATCCTTACAATATAAAAATGTCTGTATAATATTTTTGCTTTCACACATGTCTGTAGTAATAAATATTTGTACATATTTTCTTATGTCAATGCCCTTGTTCGATTAGAAAATACAATAAAAACGCATTTGCTTAAGGGTAAATAGACAAAATTCACAGAAAAATTTCAGTCTTGCAATCATGTTTAAAAATCAGCAATGATATCAGAAGAATACAATGAAAAGGGATATTTTATAAAAGAATCGTAAAAATGAATACAAGTTGGTTGAGCATTGAGAACAATTTTTGAAGAGCCTTGGTTGAAACGTTTCCTATTTTCTGGTAACAATGAAACCAATAAGGAAGTTACAATGCTACAAAGATCACAACTTTTTACCAAAAATATGCAAGTTTTGTTTTACTTGTTTGCTCTTTATCATCTAACATCTAATTGAAGATCGATAAAAGTAATGCGTCAATCCACACGTTAATGACCACAATATCATATAACTATTTATGATTATAGTGTATATAATTTACGTTGTTTGTATACGTGATCTTGGAGAACGGTCATTAGCAAAAGATTTGGAACAGTTTGTGATTTTCTGTTGACGTGTGTACCGTTTATCGCCAATAGACAAACTTGTACCATAAAACAAACAGAAAAACATTCCTTATCATTATAGTACGATTTAAACAATAAATCAAGGTTAACAAGAACATAAGTTTATAAGTGGATTCCAGAAATCCCATTAAAATAATGTTTTTGTCGTGATTTTCTATATCTTACAACGGAATCTAGAAGAAAATCGCATAAAAATATCACATCGTACTTGAATCCATGACCCTTTTAATGAATTCGACAAGAAATTAAATTTTATAGTTATTTACCTTTCAAAATGCTCTCATCAATGCTTAATGATTTTTACTATTTACTTCATTTTTTCTCAACATCAATCCACACAAATTTTTGTAGAAAATAAGTAAATTAAGATGTATTGTGAAATTATTTCCGACGTCTTGAAAAAATAGGAATACATAAAAAAATTCCATTTGTTTTTCAACTTCAAAAAAACTTTTTCATTCTGTTCTGACCAGCCGCAAAACATTAAAATGGAGTACTGTTGAGTTAGATAATAATATGGAATAAAAATAATATACAAACGGAATAAAATTCATTTTTACTACATTCAGCGTTCCCTTTTGATTACACTTTTTCTGCCTTTCTCAAGAGAACGCAGTAATATTAACTGTGTTATCTTGGTACTCCGTCCATACTTAAAATGATGTAAGTGTTGGTATAAATGTCGAAGAACACAAAAGTCATAAAAAAGGCTAGACGAAATCAAATAAAGCTTTTTTTATACACAGGTATAAAATTTTTTACGATTTCTCATTACAATCGTTTTCTCCAACAACAAAGTGGATTCAACCTGAATTTAAGAAGATGGAACACGGAGGAGAGAAGACGGCTCTAATGGTAAGCATTACATAAATATGTCCAAATATTTCAAAGGAGAAGATGATTAACTTTAATGGGTTACACATACATATATATGCCAACAACTTACAAGCCTAATTTTTAATGTTTAAAACTTTTCAACGTGTTCTTTCAGCATTTCTCTCTCCTTTTGAACGAATGTGAAGTTATTTGAAATCGTGCATGATTACATGCTCTGGCGGTTCAATATTTGTAAAAATGGTTGAAGGACAAGGTATATGTGTTACGTACTGGATATCTTTAGATGATTATACCTTTTCATTAAATTTTATAGACTTGTAAGGTACAGAATCAAATCTCGTTTTGGGAAAATTCATGGTCATCAATTCCATGGGATATACATATACATATTAGCTTTGTTATATATGTTTTTGAGGAGGCTGAGGGAATAGCATTTTCACTTTCAAAATTAATTCATCACAATCACAGCAAAACCAAACGACGGCACGGTGGTTAGATTAATACGTACTGAATATTTAATGAGTGACGCAACAAGATTATGACCTCCAGGTCGAAAAGCTTTGAGTTGATACTCAGCATGATGTAATATTCCTCATAATAAAAGATTATATGAAGAAATGAACAATTACGTGATCTTATTCGCCACGCCATTCACCTCAGGTCACAAACAATAACAAGAGAGTATATACAAAATGTATTGATGATTGTGGCGCGTTACAAATGTGCACATAAACTTTTTAATCTAATCTTTAGCAGAGATCCCTTTTTCTTAAAAAAGTGTATGACTGAATATCTTAGGGCGACTAGTTTTTCTCTTAAATGACCAGAGAAAATCGCCATTTTATTGCTAACAATGGAATTCCACAGACATGACATTCCTAATAGCTGCATGAGTGAGTAGATTGTGCTTCACCAAAGTACCATAATAAAAGGGTTGATTTGTTTTGCTTCAGAGTAGGCGGGGATCAACCTGGCTTGTATCAATTAATCTGCTCGAGAGGTATATTAATTTTTTGTTGAACAGGTATAGCCACACATTCATATACATATATGCTCTTTTGGAGTAAAATTAATCGTTTTCCCTGCACAAACGGTAATATCATGTCAGCCTTATAATTATTTTCTCCCACTCACTCAATAGACGTAGCATGGCATCATGGCATCCATATTCATTTTTATATCAACTTAACAGATCATTTATAACGTAATGATTGCTGGTGATAAGATGTTCATTGCACTCTCTGCAGTCGCCATATTAAGCAAGTGGCAGTCGTAATCTTCATAGAGTTTTAAGCATGTCAAAAGGATTAATTGCACTGATTTGTTAAAATGCCAATTACTGTTGTAGTACGTAATATCCATACAGCCCAAGCCCAATAACTAAAGTGTATTGCTCCATGATGCAAACATCAAAATATTTTCTACTCCTCCTGACTCCACCACAGCAATGCAATTCATTAAAGTGGTAATCAATTTTTTATGCTAAAACGTTCGCCTCCGCAATGAGTTTTAAATGCTTGAAGATATCGAATACTAATATATCTCTTTAAAACAATCATTTAATAAATGAACCAGGTGAACGAAGCATGTGTGATCACAAAAGTATATAAGAAAAGAACCAGACCCAGACCAATGTTCAAAAAATCGTGCCGTGATAATAACATGAAAAAGGCCAATTTGTTTTATATTGATCGACGAAAGAAAAAAAGGCCATTGTAATTGATTGCTCATTTCTTGTTCTTTTGTTTTCTTCTTTTTTCTAAGAGAGAATAAATTTATGATCTATCATATCGTTTATTATATTATTCGAAGAAAATAGATTCCCCCACGCGTATCACATGTAAAAAAGGAACTAAACTTACTTTTAAATAGAATAAAAAGAGCTTTTCAACAATTTTTATAAATATATGAACAAAATGTTGTAAGGCAACTTTTCTATATTTTTGTATCATTATCAGTAAACAGAAAACCCACAATACATTGCATCGCACAGACAACCAGGCCATTTGTTCATCATCGATTCCTTGAAAACGTGGCACACAAAAACACTAGAACCTTTTAAGAAACATTTACTTTTTTCCCATTTCCTTAATATATTTATAATGTATACCTTCATCAAGGTAATATTAGAGAGAGAAAAATGTGTACTCATCATCAAAATATGTATACTTTTATCTTTAAAATGTATCCGGGTACAGTACACCGGAGAAATTTTCAAATTTTCAATGTGTACCATCATCACATCACATTAACAATAAAATATAAATACCAAATACCACCACAGTCCTGAACCGCAACAAAAAAACAAGACCAGCAAAACAAAAGTTAAAAAAAAACTTTATTAGGTTTATATATCCCCTTTTCCTTATTCCTCCGCTCTTATAAAGGAAACCTTGAATATTATATAAAAACTAAAACAGACAGCAAATGAAGATGGAAATGAAGAAAACGAATCTATAAAAAAGGTTCCAAAGAGAAGGGGCGTGGATTTCATTCTTTTATTTGCGACCAAATTTATGACTCAAGCGCTAATATCTTTTTTTCTGTTCCCTTCTCAAGAACAACAATATCCCTTTTTTATATGTGGGTAAATTACTATCTTCTCTCTCTACATATTATACTTATACAATATATAAGGCTGAGCTCATCACCATCAGAAGGATCATCAAAACAAGAAAAAAATGTAATGATGGATCTTCATGTATTCAATATAAATTTTTATGATTTTCGAGCATCCGATGTGATGTAAAAAGGTTCTCTAAAATTTGACGCTGGAAGTTAGTATACATGCTTGTGTTAAATCAGCAAAAGAACATTAAAAATATTTTCACTTTATTATACTTCATACTGGAATGGAAATATATTATTATTCCTTTTTCTTCACTCATCAAAAAGGCTATAATTCTGACGTATGTCAATATTTTTCTTTTTTTGTAATACTTGCAAATTAAAAAACTCTTTTCCCATGTGAGTCAATGTGAACAAATAAAATAATGAAAAATTATAATAAGATGTACAGGAAATATTAAAAAGGCTAACAAAACTACAGCCTGAAGTTGAAGATAATGAATTATAATTATTTTACTACACATATTCAACATTACGTATTACGCCACAATATTTACTGTTGAATGTAGCAAAAAATTTATTATCTGAGTTAATTCGAGAAGGGGATATGATGATATTTTATATGGCAGACAGTCATGCATACAAAATTTTCACAGAGAAGGGGGGAAACCCATTTTTATGAAACAATCATATTATTAAACGTCTATGAAAATTATATTATGTGTGTAAATTACATGAAATCCCCTATCCTACCTATAGATTATGATATGATGCATAATAATAAAGTAACTTTGTGCATTTATATCGTAGCACAAGTTACTAAAACAGTCCAAAGTACACAACTTTTGGACAGGTAGAATAAAATAAATAAAGATGCCATTTTAAGCTAAGAATGGAATGGATATCCGTATCAACATAATCATCAAAACACATCATCATCTTCCTTTTTTTCTTTTGAAGTCAGGTACTAAGTTTTAATATCTGTTCCAAATATTTTTATAATACGTATGTTATGCAGATGTGTGTTATTCTAGTACCAGTACCAGAATGATCATCGTCATCATCGCTCTACCCACCACCATTATTATTCCTTCACCAACGCCAGGTCGGACACATTAAAAGTAACGACATATCCCACCTTATATATACCCCTTCTTTGACTATTATCATTATTAAGATTATGATTATTACTATTACTTCTCTTCTAGTTGCATGATTATGATTACCATTCTCATCCCAACAAAAAAATGAATTTCTTGTATTCTTCTTGTAGCAAGAAAAATAGTTATGACGGTTGAGATGAGAGATGATGAGAATGAATATAATACATATGCACCTATGTCATTTAAAAATATTAATTTTTTGGTGCTGACTTGACTGCAGAAAAAGAAGAGGATGAAAAGCGAACACAGATGGTAATGGAAAATTATAATCATGATGCTGATGACGATGATACTAAACATCATCAAAGTAAAGGAACTATCCATACTTGGGTAAGATGGTGATTATCATACGTATTGTTATTAATATTTAGGTGAGAAGTGGTGGAATTTTTGTACGTTTCTTTATTTAATGATGAAAACGGGAAAGACTAGAGAATAATTGGGAGTTTCAATTCGAGTTCAACAAATAAAACAAGAGCAAATCAACAATTATTCTTGCCCAAACATGCTCATAACCTCCTTATATAAAGAGATATATATAGTCATTCTTTTGAAATAAGCGTATTTTATGCAGATTATTGAGATCATCATCATCATCACAAAAAGCAACATCTTCATAATGCTCATCATCTTATTATTTTGTCTTCGTCTTGTGCTTGTGACTTGAACTTTTTTCCGAGTTGAAGTTATAAATATTTCATGAAATGACCCTTAATTATTACTCTTAATATACCTCCAACATACAACTGAGAGATAGCGACTTTTTTAGTACTACAATCGCTGTATATTTTGTTCAACCGAAGGAGATGAAACGGATCTACAATTAGTCCATTGAAATCGTTTTGATGCCTAACAATAATGATGATGACGATGAGAATATTTTTAAATGTTTCTATACAGCTCGGGACATTTATTTGAAGAAATTATAATGATCACAAGAACAACAAGCATTGAAAGATGATTGTATGATGAGCAACAATGTACACATTATGGTATATGCTATTTGACGATATTGATGATGGCACAAAAAAGTGACTCACTAAACAATACATTTTTGCTCGATTTCCTCTTTAAGAAGTAGCACATTTTCTTTGAAGCAGCAAAAAACGACGACATAATAACAGTTCACCAACATCAATTAATGCAAATGCTTTCTAAATTTAAAATAATGACAATGATGATGATGGAGGGGGAAAGAAGATATATTTTTTTAGATGAAGATGATGATGAAGGAGAATATTGACATTAGAATGCTTCTGCTTGTTGCGCGAATACAATGTGTTCAAAAAAAGACGTGTCCACAAATATACAACAGCAGAAAAAACGGCGCAACAGTTAATGATAATAATGGTAGTAATAATACATAAATTAAAGAAGGCGATAAAAACTTCTTTGGGACCAACATTGTTTCGTTTTCTTTCAAGAGTGAAGTGAAATAACGAATGCTGAGTGTGCGCCACCATGATAATCAAATAATCATGTATACTCATGGTAAGTACATACCTATATACTTTACAGAGAGCTGTCTTATACCTCTAAAAAAGCACCGCCATATTTATCTTTGATCCCATATAATAAAAATATAAAAAATAATGTTTCGTGTGCACGCAAATGATGTTCAATGTTGGTGATATGAAAAAAAGAGAGAGAATGAATATAAAAACAACTTTTGCCTTTTGAGATTATGTTAATAATCATAAAGTAATATTCAAATGATGACGATGATGTTTGTGATGAGTTGTATGGCTTCTGTAACAAATAGGTCGTCATAAGTTTCGTAGAAGAAGAAGAAGAACGTAGCCATATTTAATAATGGTAAAACAGTTATCTTGCTTCCTTTCAATGCAATTTAAGCAAGAATGGAATGGGTTTAATATACTTGTCTGTGACAAAGTATATCTTTTTCTGTTTAACACAACAACTCAACAAATAAAATACAAAGAAAGTTTTGCATTCAAATTGAGTAAAATGAAGAGAATCAACTTCATAAACATCACTTGTATTTTATTCCCCGATCATAACATGTATATGTTGTCTTACTTGCGTGGGTATTTGTGGAGCAGTTACCTATAATTATTCAGAGAGGTAAGGATTATGAAGAGGAGGACGAGGTACCAACTCATGATAATTAGTCTAATAATAATAATAACAATCAGAGTCATCTTTTGCCTTTATCCTGCCTGAGATACTAGTAATTACGAAAGTGTAGTGCTATTGGATTTGCTACTAAGAAAGAAAACGGTGGAATTTTTTTGTTGAATAATAATATGATAATGTGTAGTGATCATATTGATGACGAAGAAGAAAAACGAATATATCATCATCTTTAAATGCATTGGTATGTTTGGCTTATTCAATTAACTTGAACTACTGATTGGTATCCGACTAATTAGTGATTTCTCGTGAGTGAATCTTGAAATATATTGTAATTAGTTATATGAGCAATAGAAATATATGGACGTACTACGTAAAATGTACATTTATAGGACACGAACCACACAGGTGCGCCTAAACTATCTCAGATGATAATAATTCAATACATGTTATTTGTAATACGATGAAAATTAGTTAATTAGTCATCATACTTTTAACATTTTGCTATACGTATGATCACCAACAGGAAATATTTGTACAATGAAGTATAACAGGCAAATTTTGTTGTCAGCAAATTTTCAATACTTATGTCTACCTACAGTATATTGAACAGGATCAGATTTCATACTCAAGTGATTTATATAGCATGCAATCATTCTAAATGTCAAAAAATGATGTCTTTTCATGAATTTCCAAATTTTCTATGAAACCCTACAAAGTTATGTTGTATAACATGTAGAATATTATTTCTGTTTAGTATGGTTATAAAAAACCTCTTCTGATGAAGCCGTAAAAGTTATTATAATATTAGCTCATCAATCATTCACGCTTCAAAGACAAGCAGTCCTATTTAATTTGATACGACTTCTATTTGCTGTGATAGATTATTGAATTATTGATGCGATTACCAATATATCTTTATCATGTCATATATTACACATAATGCATATAAAAATTCGTGCACAGCATAAAAATGTTTGTTGAGTGCATTAAACTGACTAACTTGATGCTAATAATTCGTTTACACCACATCATAAAAAAGCAGAGACTCACAAAAGCATGAAAAGAAATAGAAGAGTGGTTTTGATAGCTGAATTACAGAGTCAAGTCACTCCGAGCAAATAACATTACTGTTGACATTCACACAAAAAAACTTGCGTACAGAGAATAATATAAAATGTTATTAGATATCATAAGCCATTATCCTATAATACTATTATCATCATTGACGAAAATTTGATCGCCACGTATCAGGTGTATGCAATGTGATATTTAATTTAGGAGAATGCAAATATTTTGATACAGCTTATTGATTCCCGACAAATTTTTGTTTGAACTTGAGAGATTTCCTTTCTCAGTCTACTCGCTCGGTTTTTTCTGTTTGCACAACACATCACATCAAAAAGAGCTGACATCAACACCGCAAATGTACACAAAAAAGGACAAAAACATACAGCTTGGCAATGTAGTGTAGTGCGGGTGGTAAAAATGCATTATGAATGAATGTTTTGTTTGATCCTCTGTACATTATCATTTTGACAAAAAAATCTGTGTAATACAATAATCGCCAGTAATAACGCCAAGTGATGATGATGAATTATTATATTTGTCCACCGCCCATTTATACAACCCTCTTAAGTTTTTATCCCCATTGTGCGTTTGAATGAAACAAATTACATGTTATTCTCATTGCTCATTTTTCATATCTTTTAATAGCTTAATACTTACGGAAAGTCACCATCATCTCACACATCGTCGCTATCAACTCATACAATTGTGAAGTCTATAAAATTGTATTGACATTTCGTGTGTGATGCGATGACGTTAGTCAGTACTTAAACATTCCTAAATTTCAAATCTCTAATCACATTCACTCAATTTGACAAATCAATTATATGTGTTAGCTCTTTGATTGTTATACGAGAGCTGTATAATCCCATTATCTTTTTTGTTTTTATACTTGTTTAAATTGTTGAAATTGCTTTTATGCAAAGTGGATGTGATCATGTTGATATAAATGATGATGAGGGCGATTGTCACTCACTTTGTGTCTTTTCGCCTTGCCATCATCATCGTCAGTCATTTTTATCGTATAAATGCAATTGACTACAGTTGTCCTCCATTTTAAGTTAAATATACATCCATGCATTGTATTACATACTTTATATGCCTACCTTATTATAAAACTCTCTGAGAGAGATCTGATATGGATGAAGTTTGGCAAGATGTGTTTTTAATGGAAGGATATATCACTGTCATATCATTTCCCGGCCCAATTGGTTCAATCGCCTAACTCATCAACATCCTTCCCTGCTCAAATTACTAATAAAACCTAACGATCCAATTTATCTATCGCGCGGCTCGCTTTCATTCCTCCTCACCACCACCACGTCTGCACAGCAGATGAAGAGATCTTGTTGATTTGCTTGTTTGGTTGCTCTCCTCCAGTAAAACAGTTTTATATAAGCTTTATATTTAGGCCTCGCCTATCTTTTATAGTTTAACTCTATAAATTTTACACAGACATTGGCAATAACTTGTACATATATACATTTCCCTATCATCATGATCACAGACAAGAGCCGAAGGAAAAGGAGAGCAAAGGGAGGAATAATACGATGAGCTGAGCGTGTAGAATGGAACGCAAATTTTTACTTTCTTTTTACTATTTTTTTACATACCACTCTTAAATAGTAATGTATATAGATCACGAAGAAGAAGGATATGAGGGCATTCCAAAGTTCTCTTGAGTTTATTTGCCACAGACAATTTTGCGGCTATACTTGTAAAAACATAGAAAGAGTATAAGGTATAATAAAGCGTGTCACGGTACTTGAGCCGAATTGGAATCCACTGGTTAATGATATTACTTTACATTACATATAGGCTGTGGGGTAATAATCCTTTAATTTAATAGACTATCATCATCACTGCTACCATCATCCAGCCCAGGCAAACCAACTAACCTTTTTCTGACTGTAGATTCCTAATTCTGTCCTTGTGTAGTAGCTAAAAAAGAAAAAGTAGGCGCGCTACAGTACTTTCTTCTCTGGTACACAATATTTATCTTGCTAAATTTCCAATTGCAACATGGCCGTAGTTAAACATCTGTACTTGTACTTTTGGGATTCACACGTTTGATATAACATGGAACCTTATTCGTCATGTCCACAAAACTACGATGAGCTTGTCTACAATTTGGATTAGGTTGAGGCAGCGGCAGGGCAGGAGCACCAACCGTTGAACTTCGCTATCCGTTAAACGAAAACTATTAGTTGCCAATGTCTGATGATTGTATGTGTGGAGTACACACACTATTACTGCTCAATAGCCTGAGTGAGTTTCAGCTTTTATGGGTATCTTTTTATAGAGAAGGTATACAAGTTCCAAAAATGCTTATTAACGTTTTAGACACCTAAAGCAAATTCTTCATTTGCTTTTCATGGACTGACCGGACTGGGAATAGAACAACTCAATTTGCTTTTCTGGATATGTGGAGAGAGATGGGATGTGAAAGGAAAATAGAAAATCAAATCCCAATCAATTTGTTTGAAGCAACAACTTTTTTTCAACCTCTCTTTTGGTTAGTCATAAAATTTTTGGAGTGAAATGGCCCACACTGATGTTGTGAATCCCACGGTGAGGTCTCTATTATTAGAAAAGCATCGATATTATCAAGAGAGGAGTAGTGCAAACTATTTATCTTCTCTCACTCTTTTTTCTTTCATAAATGGCATGTGTGTAATGTGTAAAAGAGAGAAAAAACAGGAAATGATGGCTCAGTCAAGCCAGTCCGCCCGCAAATGATTATAGAAACGTTGCCCATTTTCCTCTCTACAAAATCTATTGTTCTCTAACTGTTATTTATAATCATTCTTACAGATTAACACGCGTGCTATATGATGCACCAATTGAAAATAATGTTTATTTTTCTGAATGTGTCTTCATTCCATTCATGATGGGTATATATATTGTGTATAAATGTATGAACGTAGAATTTTATGTGCCTACGTATTTATCTTATATGTGTGTCTTTTTTCTTCTTCGTGTGCACTCTTAATTAGTTCATTAGAAGTAGAGCAATTACAGTACAGCAATGGTAGCAGTAATATCATCACATGCTATATTCCGCTACTATTCACGGTAATTACCTATAAACCTTTTTTGGGCATCATTTATGTCATTTCACATTTCAACTTTATACGCACACAAACACAATCTCTTTTATAACTTTTTTGTTTTCAAAATGACCAATACACATGTATGCAATTGTGCTGTAGCAATACCGAAACTGATAAAATACAAAACCAAAATTTGTGAGGATTTTTAGGACAAATGAACAATAAAAATAAAAATTACTGTATCGTCATCAGGGTTGAATGAGATTGACCCTTATAACTCTTACACGTTATAACTTAATAGGCTTATAAGGTGATTTTGTAACAAAAAGTTGCAAACAACAAAAAATGAGCAGCATAAAACTCTACTCTAGATTGTACCGTGAGCTGAGGTAATAATCATAATCATGCTGATGTGATATCACATCCCATCATTGTTGGATTTTCATGAATGTCAGTAGAATATCGAAGCAGTCGAATGAGTGAGCAAACTTATTTAAACTCATCATTTCGTGTGGCCCATTTCAACGGTGCGATAATTTGTATTAATTGCACATTAAACACTTTTCAAAGCCTTGGCATGACTGGGTTGGCAAATTTTCTCTTTTTTTCTATTCACCACTATTAACGCCATCAACGCCAAGTATAAATAAAATAATCATTTTAATTTTCAGCATACTTGACGTGATAATTTAAAGTAAATATGAGTGAAGGTACTTCTCTCTCTGATTACTACACTTGATTGAGACACACGCAACGCTACATTTATGTAATTCATGAGTATTCATCAGCAAAATCCATTAACATTTATTTGGCTTCACAGTCACTTCACTTTATTCGTTCACATTCACATCTCAAACTTTGCCGTATTGCCGTTGTAAATTTAATGCTCACGTATTATAAAGCAAGTACATTTTTATATTTCATCCATAATAATTTATGTACTTTCGTATATAACAGTCAACATTAATGCTATCAGCAGTAATTACATGATGATTTACCTAAATTCAATTTTATTTCCTAACATTTAAAATACCTTGAAATATTTCGTTCTCCCCTCTCGACGAGCTTTATAATTACTCTGCATATTAAACACAGCAGTTTTATATCAGGAAAATTCCAATAGGTATGGTATATTTTGTGTTTATGTTCTCATCATCAAGGATTTATGATGATGATCATCATCAACTTTTAACATTCACGCAATCTTGGTTGATGCGATTGTATCGTATGCTTATGATGTACATGTCATTTTCAAATTTTATGATGATGCTGGTTGGTTGGATGAGAATTATTTGTACTTTTGGCTGTTAGAATGACTAACATATAAGTATTTCGTCGAATGCAAACTTTACGTGTGTAATTAGTGATTACAACAATGAACGTGAATATATTAAAGTGAAAAAAATCTTTTTTCTTCGTAGTCGTGTATGATATCATTTAATGTGTTAATGAATTATACTTGGATAATTATGGAAAACACGAATTGGAAAGACGTCAATAAGATGAACATTCTCGCAAAATTTTAATGGTTTATCTGGTAGATAAATATTGCTTAATTCAATGAATTGCCCGAGGATTGATCATATCATGAATCTTGATATCTTTTTGATTTTCAGCGAAACTTTTGATTATTAAAAGGATGTAAAGAAATTCGTCGAAGATAAAGAATGCCTTTATCGTGTTTTGAAATTATAACTGTCTGTTTCTTGTGCAAGGTTATATGAACGTACTTGAAGATACGTTCAAGTTAATGAATTGAGAGACTTTTACAAAATGTAATTCTTCAGTGAGCTGTCAGAGAAAACTCAAGATAAAGTATGTACTTACATGAAAGAGATAGAGTTCCACAACTTTATCATCCAAATTACACTCCCACATCTGGGCAAAATGAAACAAGTTGAGAATACGAAAGATTCTTTTTTAGTATCATAGAACATTCATTCCTTATTGCTGGAATGGTAGTGCTTGAGAAAAAAGACTATGAAAAATGGCACAGAGCAAGAGATGCATGTAATTCGATTTTGTAGTGAAAATGCGTTTAGGTCACGCCACTTGGAATGGAAGTGATGTAAGTCGAGTTTTTAGAGAGAGAAGTTTTTTTTGGTAAAAACAACTTTCTTTGAGAGCAGCTTATATAAGAATAATACCAGGAAAGAAGGAGAAAAGTAGCGAGATGAAGAATGAAATAAGATAGATGTATGTAGAAACATAATACATTCTGCATAACAAGTAGTTCTCCAATTTGTATACTCCAACAAACGATACATCAATTTAGTTTGGAGAAAATGTTGAATATCATGGAATCTTGTGCTGACAATTTAACATACAAAATGAGAGAGTGAGTGAGCGTCGTTATTTTTTATAAGAGAGAAGCATGCATCGCAGACGAAATTTGCTTTTACCCGGAAAATGTGCTCATTCTCAGTATATTGTGGATAGAAAAAGAGAGATGATTGGTGAGAGTCGTGTATATTTAAGTGTTGTAGTTATAATAGTGAGCGATGATCTTGTTGGATTGATGATCCGGGAGATGTATGGTGGGAATTCACTAAAGACGCGAGAGAGTTGATGAATTGCGAAAACGGAAAACTCTCATTCCACTGTCGGGAAAGCGCGAGATAAATTGAGCTTGGTCGAAACAGGAGAATTTTAATTTCCTCCACCCATCACACAACACATCAACATCAACTTGGCCCTTTCGCATTTAAAATGATCATCACATCGTTGAATATATTTTAACATTTACCGTTTCGAAGTGTGAATGTAATACGCTTCAATTTCATGGCAAACAGGGTTCACACAAACAAATGAACTGGAAGGATTTGACATGACAAAAAAACAACTCTTTATTCGTACTTTTCTGGTTTTCTCAAAAGAATCAAGTTTTTTTTAGTTCCCCCACCTCTCTCAGTGGTCCAAAAACACATTCACTTTCATTCGTACTCCTAGTCCATGCACTGCATTCCAAAAATATAATTTGCATTTCAGATAACATTCAATCTCTAATGGAAATGAAGTTTTATCAAACAAACTTACATTTTTCCATACTTAAATAAATGCAGAATAAAATAATCTTGAATTAAGTGAAATATTCACACGTATGCATGCTTGCATAAAGAATCTTCATCAAAAAATTTCTTTCCTAACTGTTGTCATATTTTTTTATCAGCGTAGCATATCAAAATGATATACAATTTCCTCACTTTGTTCTCTCTTATTGCTTGTTTTTTTTCCTAGCTGGTTTAATAACTCTTAAGTTTTATCTGGTAACGCTCAGCTCTCATGCAATATACTTATTTATCCATGTGCAGTAGTAATAAATGAGCCGCTTTATCTAATCTACTAAATAACCTTTACTTGTCTAAGATCAAGTGGCAGGAAAATGTATGACGATTATAAAATAAAGTGGGTGCCTTGATGCCATGTGCTGCAGATGCTAGAAATTTCACGCTTTCATCTGATAATATTACACACTAATTCCGTGAGCGTGTATAACAAGCATTGTTTTCTTCCACAACACTGCCGCCTGTCTACTCGTGACTACTTCTGGACTGCTGGTATTAAAACTGACCTGACCATATTATGTAAACTCGCAGAAGAAAAATATGATTATTAATATCACAAGCGAAAAGTTCATATCCATCATTTTATAACACGCTATATTTATATATAAAAAAGCAACAGCGCATTCTTAAAAGGATACAAATGTTTATTATTATTTAGATAGTCAGAAAAACAGGGAGTGCGTGTGGTATGTGATGTGCTCACATAAAGAAAAAACCAGCAGCAACACAGCGGAAGTTCATATCAGTATCACTTACATCGTTCCCTTAATGGATCGAATTAGCTTACTAATAATATAATCATCATCATATCACATTATTGAAGGAGGCATAAAAATAAGTAGCTTGATACTTCACAACATGATGGTAATGTTGTAAGATAAAAATCATATATTTTGATGATGATGATGGTGTAGCTGGTTGAATAAAATACTATGTTTCTCTCTTGATAAACTCGTGTTACTTCTTTCATACTGTATTTTAGCTAGCAAGCACAGCTATCATTCTTTGGTGGCAACGATGATGATGTTGATGATGATGATGACGACTTTTGATGATAACATAATCGTCATCCTGACTGAATCTGGTTTCTATCTTTGCAAGCCATGTTGAAAAAAATGCACCAATAACACCAGCTTGTTTTTATATAGAAGTAAATACCTTTATCTTTCTAACAGGTAAAATCATATCATAATATTTTTTTGTAAATTCTCTCAAGACTTGGGGCAATACTAACAACATTACATTTCATTGCAGCTTTTCTCTGGTACTCTCATAGCTCAGCTCACACTTGTCCACGGTGGTGCTCAAACATATAATTAAATTTTATATCATATTCATATTATATTATTACAAAAAACGATTATTATTATGATATGGTGTTTCCCCTCGATTGTTGTAGTGCCCCACCAAAAAAGCAAACCACATACCACACCACATCACTATGATCAACCACTACCTTATTTTATATCAAAGAAGTGAAGTGGTCGAAAGACGAAAAAGACCGTCGATGAGGGCGAGTGGTGGTGAAGTGAACAAACTAGTCCACATAAATTACAAGATTATTCCTTTTACAATTTGACTATTATAAGAGGATATGATTATGATTATAGCCTGGTCTGGCCTGACTCCACATTCTCCTCAACAACATTTTTCCAAGTAAAGCATCAAATTGCCTTTTTCCCCTATCAGTCTATAATCAAAAAATACTATAAAAGCCTACATAAAAAGTATAACTACCATTAGCAGAGCGAGATTAACACAGCCTACACAATATTATAACACTCCCCCTTATGCTCACAACCTTTCATTCACTTGCTGAGCATTTTTATTATTGCATTATTATTCCGTTTCTCTCTCTCTCGAGCAAATGGGCAATGAAAAAAGTCAATCCTTTCCTTTTTGCCTGGTAGACATGCAACAAAAAGCAAAGCAAGCTCTCAGAGAGTCTCTTCAAAGCTGTTGCACGCATTAAAAATGAAGCATGTTATTATGATTATTATGACTATTTGCCAGACCAGGTAAGTACGGTGAGTAGCCAGGTAAAATGTGTATGAATGTATGTATATAAAAACGGGGAATAATATTATAAGCCGATAATGATGAAAGATGAGGAATGAAAAAAGCGAGAGAACAAGCTTGAGAGTTCAAGGCTATAATAATAATAATCATAATCGTAATATCAGTCCATTACAATTTATAATTTTCAATACCAACCTGTTTGAACTGCTCCTCAAAACTCCAAGTTTGCTGACTGGATGTAGATGACGTAGAGGAATCTGAGGGCGGCGGCTGCTTTTCGCCCATAGCCAAAGTTTCCTCACCTGGATATCGATGTGTTGGAGATCGGTCTGGTGAGGACTCAGAGAAAGGAATCTGAATATTTAACAATTTATTATAATTATCACTTTTGTTGATGAGTTTTAGTCAAAAAGTCGGAAATGGAGAGACGTTTTTTTCTTAATTTCTTCCTTACTTTGTGAATATCCTTGTCCTTATTGTTATTTGCTGCAGCTGCGGCAGCTGCCAAGTGCGAGGACAACATGTGCGGTGGTAAGAAATACTGAAGAGGTCCCAAGTCATCTTGGGTGATTGAGTGAGGGAACGGGGAAATTCCATGCTAAATGCACAACAATTGAATATCAATATCACAACAACAATTACAATGGGTTGACTTACAAAAAAGCAATTACAATTAGTACAGAGAGAATCTGTACAAATTGAG
This sequence comes from Entomobrya multifasciata, assembly GCA_034693345.1. Classification (NCBI taxonomy): domain Eukaryota; kingdom Metazoa; phylum Arthropoda; class Collembola; order Entomobryomorpha; family Entomobryidae; genus Entomobrya; species Entomobrya multifasciata. Next base: position 25,915 of record JAQFXM010000075.1, on the reverse strand, counting down.
TTGCATTAGACGGGGTAATATAAAAAAGAGAAAAGATAACAATTTATTACACTTTAAAATTTTACAACAAAGTTACAAATGTAAATTGTGTTAAAAAGAAAGACGTTGAGGAATGCATGTATGTAAAAAGAACATAACATGGTTTTATCATTATGAAAAAGTCTTTTATTGTTGATTACTGTAAAATCTTATTATTATCAAAATTCGACAAGTTTTAAGGAGAGTTCTGTAGTAAAATGTTGTCTGTATTGGTTGAGGAGAAAATTAGAAAAAAAGCTTATATCATAATGCATTTTTTATCTTCAGAGGTTTCATTATATTATTCAGCATGTGCCATGTGCCAAAAAGCTGTTGAACAAGTTTGATGGTGGCCATACTACATCAATATATTATATATGCCAAAAGGCAACATTGAACTACCATGATTTCAAGTGTTTTGATTTCTTCAATGATGAAGCTAGCTCTAGCAATAAGCTGGAAAGCAAAACCAGCAAGGAATGCATACCTGTTTAAGTCTGGCGAGCATATCAGGATCAATATTTGGTTTCATTGGCTGTTCACCATTCGACATCCGGGAGTCATCATCCTCCTCTTCACTCATGTCGTTCTCCTGTGTGGACTAAAAATCAAAAGAAAAAATGATGTTAGAAAGATGCTCAATAACTTTGTTGAATTTTCAATCAAAATAATATATTTTTGAACTTTTTTCAAGGGATTTATAATGAACATTAAATAAATAATGAAAATGATGATGATATATGTAAACCAATATAATTATTTTTTTGAACATCTGCATTTCTACAAGCTTTCATCGTGATCATCGTGATGGGATGACCCATCTCTTCTCAGTTTTCATTTTATGTAGCCAACAAAAGTCCGTCTTCTATCGCTATCTATATAACATGCATACCTACAGGGCTACAAATTTCTACACAACACAAGCGTCTGGTGTATGTATTTTGTATCCTTTCCTTTTCGACTAACTAAGACTAAACTCATTTTCATTTACTTTTGATGAAAATGAACACATGCACATTTATTTACAAGAGATGAAATAAAAATCCAAAAAAGAATTGAAAGATCCATTAATTTTTCCTCTCTCTCTTTCCATATTTCTGAAAAGCCGCTATTGAATTGAACACGGCTGAGCAATTTTATATACAAGTACATGCATTACACTACACCATGATGGGTGTACAAGATATATTACAATACCGAGTGAGAGAGAGAGACAAACAACCTTTTTCAATGTTTACATCGAGGTTTTCAAGCTAGTATAAAATTTTTCACTCCTTTTATTACACCCTCGCACTTTTCTTCATTCATTCAATCAATTCAAAACCTCTTGCTTCTGCCCAACTCAAATATCTGGCTACAACATTAAATGAATCCAATCCAGATGCCCTCCTCCCCACAATGAAACCAACTATTCAACTACTAAACTTTGATCATACGATGCAATGCATAAGTCCTTTCTATTTTGAAGGTGGTGGATAGATGCAAAAGCCATTTCAATAGGCGTCTCTACTAACCCGTTCCAATGAGCTGTTTTCAAAAGAACTTTCATTGATTAGCCATCAATGCATTATTGCAATTACAGAAAGGAACATGTGCCGCGCCACATTTCTAAAAGGTTGCAGTAAAATTCATAGGTATATCAAAATCCTCAAAAAAATATACATACTACGATACTCTTTCATTTGATTCCACACATGAAATTTCCAGTTATTAATTTCCTCTCGGGAAAAACAAACACATGCGGGCGATTTCAGGTTTATGCGTGGAGGAATTTCTTTTTTTGGTTGGATTATTGAAAAAGATAAAAAATAGGAATAGTGCGTGTGTGCACAAAGAGGTAAACCCAGAGATCCGATTTTTTTCGTACGTAACCCTTCTCATCATCACTGCATGTAATACGCGTTACGTAATAATAAGAAAGCATGAAGCTGCGATTGAGAGACGCGTGTCTGGCACATGCACTCACTCAACCAACAACACAGATGCCAAGAGTGAGAGGGAGCACATCAACAAGGGTTAATTCACCAGCAACACTGGTAACACCACTATGTTTTCTGGTGGTGAATTGGAACTTTTTTTCATCTTTTTCTCTAATTCACTCTTTCTTTCTTATTTTTTATTCCTAGTTTTTTACTGAAAGACATCCCTTAAGTCTTTCTTTTCAATCCTTCTCATTTACTACTTGGTGCACACTGTACACACGTTTCCCTACTTTTCAATTTCAACCCTCTCTTTTATAAAAAAAATGTATAATAATGTCAGACTCCTGTAAACACTAAATTGCACCTATCTTAAGTTCTTGTAAAAGAGGGGTTTCATGTATCACGATAAAAAAGGAGTAATGTCACGAGGATGATGATGATGAGGATCATAAGATAATATGCAATATGTGTACCCTTTCAATCGTCATCCTTTTAGTTTAATAGAGTATGTTCTCGGTATAAAGAAGCTTTTTTTATTTACAAAGAGTTTTGTGTACTACTTGACTTCTGTTTCTCTTGGGTTATGCGATAAAAAGAGGCAAGTGACCCAAGTAACATACCTAACATGCTCATTGAAGAATACCCATGCACATGTGTAATTGAGCATTCTTTTGTCACGTTTGACATTTGCTGTCCACGCACTAGAATATCATCTTGTTTACAATCAAAACTTTCTTGTTCTTTTTTTCTTTTACTGTAAAAAAATCACTTAAAATGTGAATACCTATCTACATGTTTACAATTTGTGAATGTCTGTGAGTCTGTGAGTAGAGAGGATGGATGTAATTTGTTTATATTATACTTTTTAAGAGTTAATTGCTCAATGTATGCCATCGCCATCCCATGTCACTAGAAAAAATCACATCCTTCATATTTTGTTGTATCCGCATTAGTGGAAGTTGTAAATGTGGACTATATTAGTATATATTTCCTTCCTAGATTACAACCGTTGATGCCATTAATATTGTTGTTGTGCATTTTATGAAGAAAAAAAGGGTTTGCTTTCGCTGAAGTCATATAATATAACTAACATCTTGTATTGTGTGTAATGATGATCATGAAAATGAAGAAGTGATTCCTATCTTTGTCGTCTCAATTTTTATAGCAGAAGCCTCTTAAAACTACTCTTTGTATGGTACTTGTGTGAAATTCACTCATGCCATGCATGCAAGCGAGCACGATTCCATATTCTAGTTATTTGACGAGATGATAAAAAAACTGGGAAATGAATGGGCAATCACAGAAAGAAATACAGCACATGGTGACAATATGCTTTTGATTTTTTGTACACATAAAAATTCATGGAAAATCAAGAAATATTTTGTAAAAGCGTCTCCTGTTTCTTGGAAGTTGTAAGAAAAATTTACGTCCTGTTGTGTACGTTATTATTATATGAGACCCTTTAAAAAGCAAGTCGTAATATTTTTTTGTCATGCCCCGTTCCCATTCCCCCAAAAAGAATATAACTCATTAAAAGAGATATAAAAAATGTGTCCAGCAGAAGCAAAATAAAAATATTTTATAGTTTATGGCACTCTTTTTCAAGTCAAGATGATATTGAAAGGATGAAGCATGAACGAATATATATTTTTATTCACTTTTTCATTTTTTAGTAAAGTCTTAGAATCTTTGTGACAGATCCTAGATTTTTTTCTCTGTAGTTATCTTTTAGTATAGCTGTTATAAATGACAATAAAAATTTGACAAGGTTTTATATGCTTGATATAAAATTTTATTGAATTTCTTTACGGGTTATTATGATGGGAACGTGATTAAACTAAAAAATCTAAATTCTTCAGTTTTTAACCCTTTTTGACTGTTTTATAATTATTATTACCTTTTAAAGCTGCCGTGAGTAAAGTTATGATATGGGCATGGAAAAAATTGTCGACTGAATTGTGTATCTTACAACGAGTGATGATGGAATATGACTACCATTTAACCATTAATTTTTTGGGGTTATACCTTCCATAAAAAGTCATTTTGGATTAGTTTTTCTCACTGCATAACAAGGCAAAAGATATCTCGCTGATAATTATATGAGAAGAGACAATCGCCTTCCATCAAAACCAGCAGGTGGGTCTCAACACAACAAAAACGACGTGACCCTTAATTGCACATGAATGCAATTATACCCGCTATTATACTAGATGATACTGTCCAGGTGAAGATTAAATAAATACGTTTTATGATGCTACAAGATATTTTCTACTTAAAAACACAAAATTCGATAAAATGCTCCATAAATTATGTCGAAGTGGTTTGAGTTGTGATCCCTAAATATTACATTAAAAGTAAAAATATATTATTGTTTTCATTTTTTCTTATTATGTTACATCCAGCGCAGCGGTCCAGTTCAGAAAAGCAAGTTGAAAGTATAGTGATCTCTAGGAAATGCCGGAGATAACATGCTGCGAGCACCAAAAGGATTTCATGTAACGTACCAGGCAGCAGTTCATTACGTGACTATTACCCCTTGCGGGGGTTAAAACTAAAGAAGTACACACAATAAAGTGTTCAAATCAGCGGAATCCTACACACCTATTTCGCACCAAAGCGAACATCCTCATTAACTCATCATGCGGTCCGTGTTCAAAGCCAAATCAAGTAAAAAAGCTAAAAGTTACCTTCCAGCGTTTAGAATATAAAGAGATTAGACAAGACATTTTGAGCTTCGAAATTTATTTGCAGTAATAATTTCTTATGACATGTTTTTAAAAGCTCTCGTTATGATTCCTCGGATATGAACACAGGAAGGGAGCGCTTATCAAATGGACAAGCAACAAAATTTAAAAAAGCTTTATGAAATTATTATCTGGACAAATTGAGATGCACGCTAACATCGTGTTTCAAACACCTAAAAAGTTTATTTCAACATTTAAAGGAAGATGACGTGACTACATAAAAACGTAATTGTGACATGTCTAATTTCCTGCATCTCTTTTTTATTTATTTGTCACACAATTTGTGTAGGTGAACTAGTAAAATTTAGGTAGATTGTATCGTAAATTTCAACAGAAATGTTATTCCATTTTTCTATAATAACTTTTAATTGTTTGTCGGTTACCAGTCCGTTGACCCGCCGGCATACAAACGCAAACACGCGTAATATTCTGCGCATAAAAAATATTGTTGTCAATTTTTGTCAACCTTAACTTTTGCACAACAAAAACAGAAGTGATGAGAATATACTGCAAAATTTTATGTGCGTAGGTGAGATGCTATCATGAAACAAATTACGAAATTTTCCTTCGTGAAAAAATAAATAATATTTATAGAAGATTTCTGTGTGTCTAGACGAGATGAAACATATTTCGTGTTGGAATCAATATCAATATAAGTTACATAAGGTCAAAATATTACAGTTGTTTTGGAATATGAAATTAAATTAACGCGAAATGAAAACGCAAACATTGAACATGGTTTTTACGGAGAATCAACAAAAGCGGCAACATAACATACATGGAAATAGGTATATATGCTATCTTTGGTGGCTTACTAGTTTTGGTACAAATTCAAATTGGTGTACTCATTCGTTCGTAGTTTGGATGTGATGATCTTGATTGAGATCATCGCAGCCTTTTAACCCTTTTTGTCCTTTTATACTACACAAGATCACTTTTATTATTCTCTGCACAAAATGTCGTGCTATCACATACAAAGCATTTAGGTAACTCTTTTTTTATGTACTTTATGCTTTTTACTACGAACGACTCTCTTCAATACAACATATAATGCTTACTTTTACAACAATGACAACAAAGCAACAATAAAAAGCACCTGAAAGTAAAAAAAAGTACACATCATTCCAACTTTTTTACTACAATAAATATCAGTTATTACACTGCTTGATAAGAGAACAATCCTTGCTTTTCACATTGCAGTGGTAGAAAATCTCAGTTGAATAAGAAGATGATTCTGTCTCATCTCTTGTTATTGTCCTGCTGAAAAAAGTCCCTTTTCTATTTCTTGCTCCTACTCCTACCTCTCTTGATACAGAATAAGGCATTTGTATACATCAAAGGTATGAATGTAAATGCTGTGTTGTTGTTACTTTGTAAAAAGACGAAGAAACTTTTTTAATGTGAATAAATGTCTCGTTATAAAATGAATGCGATTATTATTATTACGCGCTCTCTAAAATCTTTGAAATCGTAAATGCTTCCTTTTAAGAAAACACAATTTTAATATGATGTAATGCGGGTGGTTTTTTCTGACTGGGTACGTATAATATTTTATTTTTTCTTATAAAGTAATACATATAAACGAGAATGTATACTGTGTTTATATCGTACCGACTATTTGATTGATATGACTTTTGTTGGACATAAAAAGGGAAATATAATCAAGATTAGAGATACCGAACAAACCAGTAAAGCAAAAGAGACCAAGATGATCTTCCATCAAAAAGAAGAAGAAATAAAATGAAATAAAAAATTCAATCTTTTTTATGATATAAACCAAGTTAAGTCATGGACCTTATATATAATTTCTAGAAAGCGTGTTCTACTTCATAATGCACTATAGTGTTTTTTTTCTCGGAGTTTATTTTACTAACTTATGTACATTTTGTATTGACAACGGGAGGATTGAAGCATTTTATTTTTTATTATCATTGTGATTGTGATACCGAACAGAAAATCAGGCGAGTTCTGAATGTAGTGATGTGATGTTGAGTGTTTTCAGAGAATCAAGAAAAATATAAAAAGGCAAGAATCGTGTCGCCATAAAGCCATAGGTGTTCCCTTCAATCTCTCTCGCTCAATAATATGTCTACTCTTGAAGCTCAACAGAGGACAGACAAACATTTCTCTTTTTGCCTGAAAATCCTCGCCTGAAATGTTTGATTGTCTTTCTTCATAATAAAGTATTGGTACAAAATGTTACAACAACATCAAAAGTCTCTTGGTCTTTTCTTTTGACATTTTTTCATTCCCAGAGCTCTGAGAGGATAATGGCCTACATATAAAATTGATAATGTACCTAGTCATTTACAATCGAATTGTACTTACAAAGCTATTCAATAATGTTCCCTTAAATCTAAAACTCAAGTACACACACGTACGTTTCATGTTCCCTTAAATGTGTTAAATCTCACTCAAGTCAACAAGAAGATGGCAAACCATTACGAAAAATAATTGTGAATTGAAGACTACCATCAAAGAGTAAAGTACAGAGATTACTTGTATTGAAAAGGTAGATAGACGGATTGATGACCGTAGTAGATTTGTGCAAGATAATAATTTTTGCTCCTTCTTCTTATCAACCTTCAATTTTCCAATCCAAATTTCTTTCGAGAAAAGTCAAAAAATCTTTACATAACAACATCAAAGATTATGTTGAGAATTTGTGCAGTTCATATACGCCACTTGCCGCGTCACACTTTTTGTGATGAGACTCCGCCCAAATATGCCGACGACAGACCTTGGATCTATTTTTCTAACAATTTTCATAAAGATCAGCTTCATCGCACAGAACGAAAAGTCATCATTTTTCACATCTTATCAAAAAAGAAAAAAACCTACCATGATCATCTTTTTTTGTTTGCACACCCATCATGTCACATTGATTGACAGGGAATTAAACATGTAAATTGGGTCTATAGCTGTTCATATTTCCAATTTTTGAGCTTTCTATTAAAATCTACTAGGAAAACTAAGACACACACATTAACATTTAATATTACCAGATCTGCATGTATATTAAACTGTGCGCATCTTTTTAAAAATTGGCGACTTCAATATAAAAAATGCTAAATTGATTTGACTCCCGACCAAAATGCAAATATTTGTAAGATAAATCATTAGTATGCGAAGGCTAGTGATAATGAATGATGCGAGGATGATAAACGTGTTTCACAGTCACGTAGAGAGTAGAATGTATAAGAAAACAATAAAGTGAAAATAGTTTTTCTTCTGGAGGCGTTCCATCTGACTCAAAAGTGAATGTCACAATCCGAAATAAGATCACCCCCAATACTGCACCACCACCAACCAGTCTTTCCTTATTTCCAATGATTGATTGATAGTTGATATGCTGTGAGCAAGAAATACAGGCCAAAAAATAATACTTTGTATTCTTGCCACATGCAAAATATCCCAATGTTATAACTATATGTTACACAGCACAATGTAATGTACACATATAATATTCTTGGACGGTTCCGTTTTGAAGTGGAACGAGAGAGATGCATATGTGCGGATGGATGGAAGGGAAATTTCCAATTACCGTCAAGAAGACGAGAAACAAAAAAGGGATCTCACCATATCACTTCCATACGAATGAGATGAAAAGGATGATGATGCATGAGAGAGAAATGTTTGTGCTCGGCTATAAATATAAGTACCGGAAACCAATATGTGATGGATGATATAAACATTGAAAAGGAATTTGGGCGATGGGAAGAGATGAATAATAAGCTTTTTTAATATTCAGGATATAAGACAACCCGAGTACACTTATTTAATTTAAACTTCTGGGAAAGTGTCACTGAAAAAGTACCAAAACTGAAACTGATATGGGTTCTCTAGCTCAATTATTGGAACACAATGGGAAAAATATGCGAGTGATGGTATTTGAAACACGTATCAAGCAACGTGTTATACCCGCCCGGAGTATGCGCTATTATAATGAAGTGCTGCTTATCGGGTGATTGATAGTAGAGCTATGAAGTTTCTGCTTTCTTTAGCCAAGCAAAACAAGAGAAAGTTTATTTCCAACTCCAACTGTGCTACCACATATGAGATTTGGCAAGCTAATCGAAAATTAGCTTTTTTCAGTCTTTCGTTTTCTTCTACATCAAGAATTTCATTCAACAAAGCTTAATGTAGTGAACAGGTAATATGCAATCAATTATAATCATCTTATATTTATTGAAAATCTGCTTAACAGATATATAAAAGTAGCGCATGTTCCAAATTACCAGTCAAATATCATAAGATTCCGATTTCGCCTTTACAAAAATGAAATTTTGCTTACAAAAAAGCGTCATAATTATCAGTAAACAAATTCATGTATAGTCAGTGCATAACCACTACTCATCGTTCACGAAATAATATAAAATTCATCCTCATCTTTAAAAAACATATTGTACACATCCATATACTCCACACGCAGTAATGAATCAAATTGAGTGGAAGAAATCATAAGATGACTACATTCCTTGAAATGACGCCAACAAACTCATCAATCTACATCGACGACTGATACACCACTACAGATCAACATGCATGAATAGAATTACGTACATTAACTCAAAGTGAAAGATGCTAACAAACAAAAAGTGCACTATCTTTTATAAATGCGTTCATAGTATTACTACTACGTACGTAGTGGAGTAAATTATATGTACGACGAAGAGAGGTACACATAAAAAAATTCTGAGATAAATAGTTAGGTAGAAAGAAACCACATTCATCATCATCATAATAGAAGACTGCTATGTTCATACATTATATATTAGTACGTAGACGTAGCTTAATGATTTTTGTAAAAAATACTTGACGTTGACGGCTCTTTCCATTTGATCTACCTACACATTATACACGTAACATAATAAGTCAAAATACAATAGCATCTTTTTGATTTAAACTTGTTTCGTGTTTGAAAATTTTTCGAGTTCAATCCATCCGAGTTTTCCAATCTTATAGGTTATTACTTCTAGAATATATTTTTATGATGACTCAGTTGTAATTTGTGATATTTTTACCTCGTCTTAGCCAAAAAAATTGTAGTATAAACGAAATAAGTGCACCATATATTTTCTTGAGATACAAATAACAAAATATTCTTTTTGGCTCAATTTTATACACAAGCAAACTTGGTGATCATCAAAATGTGAAAAGTTCACATTAATAATATAATCATGGGATAAACTAGAACAAATTATCATCACATGCATACATCATTATAATATGCAGTATAGGTGATGGTGATGATGATCGTCGAGCTTCGTGTTTCGTTGCGTGACAGATATCTATTTTTATTTGTTTGCTGCGTACCCTATTCTATCTATCCGTTTGTTTGAGTGACGGAAGATGAGCAAGTATCTTAATAATGTTAAAGTAATGTAAATGAACCATAACAGAATTCTCTAGTTGTCGGCCGAAAGGGGTTACATTAGTAAGGAAAAAATAATAATTACATAAGATTTTCAAATTGAAAAATAAATATTTTTACTGTTGTTTTTGTACAAAGTACAATAATTGTATAAATACCTAGACAGTTTCTCATCTTATACGCTTCGGTGTCAGTTTTTTTACGAAAGTAAATATTGTACATTGTAAGTTGACATCAACATCATCATCATCATCAAGATCATTGAAGTGATCAGTGATCAGCAACAAGAAAGAAAAATCATCATCCATGACAAGAGAAATGCGTTTCTCACACAAGTATACACACACAAAGTCACTTCATTTCAAATCAAGTAAAAAAAGAAGTTTTTGCTGTGATATGTGTGATGATGATGTTGTGTGAATTGTGAAGGTACACTCCCCTCTTTTCTTTCTCTCTTCTCGTCTCATCTCAAATCTCTCACTCTCTTTTGCCTGCCTTCTCTGCCTGCATGTCTTTTTGTTGGAATTTTTCTATAGCCATTAAAATCGCATTAACCTCATTCTAATCACATCACAAACATATCTGTCACATTGTTTTATATTTAACTCACTCACTTTTAATATTATGCTTGCCGTTTAGTCCCATATATTATTATACTGGCCAACCCTACCAGAGAATAAATCAATATCTCTAGAGAAATATATGAAATGAAGGCATGCAAAGGTGTCATCGTAATATTGCGCAATGCCATATAACAGGAAAACTTTCATTATCTTTTTTTTGATACAGTGACGACAACAAAGCAAGATGAATCATAGACACATCACATTAGAATAGTTGTATTTTTTGTCCTTTGACGTGTAATCAGAATGAAAGAAAATAACTTCATCATCGTAGAATTTTTTTTCTGCTGTGATTATTAACTTGACTGTATGCGCTATGCTGCCAATTGCCATTAGGAGATATTTTGAAAATTAAGGAGTGTGAAACTTAACTCGTCCATTTTCCTTCCATTTGACAAGCACTCCTTTTTTAATTAGAAAGTTCCCAACTAAATATAAATTTTTGTTGGCTGCATCACATTTTTTTCAAAGTGAAAGGAGTAAGTAGGTAATGTGAGGAGTATTTGTCAAAATGTTAATCTTTTGGGTTGATCAGCAAAACAAGCAGTTAGAGTAGGGAGCAAGTTAGATAAATAAATACATGCATCCTGGCATATATACAAATGCAAGCACGCAAGCAAGTGCTTTGGTTTGGTTTCGTAACACGTACCATACCATGTTGATTAGCAAATGTGTCTGATGCGTTAATTAATCTTATGCACAGACAACTCTTGGTAGACCAACAAGCCCGTCTTAATGCAATGATAAATGTGATAAAACTTCATTTCTCTTCAAGAAATATACAATCCTTTAAAAGAACATTATTTATTCTACTGCTTCAGTTTCAATTAATGCTTTTAAAGGTCTTAATGATTACACAGCCTTGACTGGATAAACCAACGATTGAACAGTTTATCTATACTTGGCGAGTGCCATGAACATGCATACATTACAATACTTCCTGTTTTGACTCCACTTTTGTTAATGTACATATTCATGTACGAAAAAGCTGATGGATTTCTAAACCCTTTCAGCCACAAGATGAATTAAGTACTTTTAAACTGAAATATCTAATAAGTTCTTATGCTTCAACGCAAAACAATAACGATATGATTTTCTACTTTTAAACCTTGATTGATCCAATGTTCAAGAATAAAATGAACTCGTAAAATGGATATATAAAACACAGCCTTGTGCTTCATATTTTTAATATCCACCGTAAACCCTTCCTTATAAAGTTGTACCAATTTTAATAATAAACTTTCAGCTGCCCGACTCCACCTCGTCGCCTGTGCCTCTTACACCATTTTTATAGAGTGACATATCTGGACTTCAAACCTATCAAACAAATGCCATTATAATTCATGCACATTAAGCTCAATAATGCTTGGTAATACAATAAGCATGATAAATTTTATATGAAAAAACGTAAAAAGGGGTTGTTGTTGTTTGTAAGAAACAGACTTCAACATTCAAAAAAAGGAGTAACGATATTATGTCGCGCGATTGCTATTTAGCATAACCCCGCTACTTACTTCTGCGGCTTTAGTAGCAGTAGCATCAATTTTCTTTTTAGACCTTGAATAATCCTTCATTTCATAATAATATATTAGTGTAATGGTAATAAAGATGCCAGAATGAATATGAGCACAAGCACTAACAAAACAATCCATTGCACTCGCCACTCTGAGAGCAGCAGGCGAGGCGTTTTGATGATAGTAGTATTAATATCAATGCTGCTGCTCGGTTGCTGCCCATCCAAAACTAAAAGCCTTGTTATGTTACTTCATTTCATACTATTATGTTGGATATCCATATTTTTTTCTTTGATATCGTAACAAATCACTACACTGCATTCAAATAAGTAGTGTAGTAGAAGAGGTAGCAAAAAAAATGAACATTAATCCATCTGCAGACGACGACGTCGGCGACTGCTGTTTCTGGTTTACAAACATTAACAAAATTTTTGGGATGTAAAAAGGATTTTTGATTATTCACGAAAGAGGTAAAATTTATGCATGCATATAAAACACACCAATCTTGTCTTTTACATGTACATATATAGTTAAACGTGTTAAGGGCACACATACATGCTACATTTATGTATCTTTTTACCATTTTTTATGATACAAAACATATTGGAAACATTAAGTACGTTTTTTTTCTTTTGGAAGAAATATTTTATGCATGAAAAATGATGCCATGAATCAAAGTGTTTGATGCACTGCAATGGACGGTTGTTACCAGTTTAGGTTCTTTAGTAAAAACTTATTTTTGTTGTAAAAGCTTTCATGCATCGAAATCACTTGAAACCTTAGTCTTAGGACAGCCCTTTGGCTTACGATCTCCAAACAAAAATACAAATATACATACATACAAATATTCTGGTTCTTCACATCAGCATCTGCAATACGTTTGCATAATAAAAAGGACTTGTCATGGTTAATCAACATTTTGTCATGCACCTTTGATACTTGCATGTATAATATGCACATATTATAGTCGGAATGAACCAGTCTGATGCAAATAGACAAAAAACTCAATACAATAATTCAATGAAAATAATAAAAAATCAGTCAGTTAAAGAACCGCACGAGAAAATGGGTAAAAAAGGAATCCATTCACTTGGCCGTCAGCAAAAGCCCAAATAAAATATATGATTCAACGGTATACCGCACCGCACCGGCAAAATTATCATACCATTCATTTACATTTCCGCAAATAAGGAAATAAAAAATAATATAATAACCTTAAATCTATAAAAAATACTTTTCTATTCAAAAAGATAAAAAACTGATAAAGTATTCACCCATTTTTCAAATCACCACCCTTCTCAATTCAATCCCTTGCATAAAATACAAATACATGTATGAAGCCTGTACCCACCACCAGGAAGAAACGTTTCGAACAAAGTATTTATTATTATGACATGGAAAAGTACACAAGGAAGGGATGTACTGCAGGAGCAGCAGTACTTGAAAATGATTTTTGATACAAATGATGTTGTACGAGTTGAGAGAAAGTAAATGCCGTGAATGACAATGACAGCATGAGGTACATGATGGGTAGGCTGGCACACTATCTAGTATGTTTGAAACTTGGATGTTGAATCTTGTTTCGATAGATATACAGTTTACGTGTATTTTGATGATGATGATGATTGTGATAAAGCAATTGTGATTGTGACTTGAACACTACTGCATTGTTGATTGTCTGGTAGTGATGATAAGCACAAGTACAGGAGGATTGTTGTTCCTATTGCTAGAGGATCTGGCAAGTCCTTTTAATCCAAACAAAGAAAAGGGACTGGCTGTCCCATTTATATGATGTTTTGTACATTTTATCCAAATAGTAGTACCAACAGAACAGCACCACCGAACCGGTAGCAGAAGAACAGGAGCCCTAGAGCATCACCACCAACCCGGCAATTCAAAGTTGTTAGGATTGGATAATGATGCCCCAAAATGTTAGTGATTATAATGATTGTACTCTATAATGCTCACATTGTTCACGCCTGGCAATTTTCACTTTTTTGCTGCATTTTACTCCGAAAAAAAGAAATGGGTAAATATTTTTATGTTGATCATACATATGTATGTATGCACACCCGGAAGAAGTGGAAGGTTGGAGTTTTGTTGCGTAAATAATAGGGAGATGGGATTGTGATATAAAATTATTATGATTTTTATACAAAAAAATGTGAATGAAACGCCGGTATTTCACCTGGTTTGATTGAAAATTTTGTAAGGGGATAAAAAAATGTTGTCAATCTTGTGAAATCTCAATAATCGGAATGTATTATTATTTTAAATCCAGCTGGACGAAAAAATATTTTACATAAAAAATAAGAATATTGAATACCAAATTTTTGATTTTAATATTTTTACTGCTTCTTCTTTTCCTGATATTTTTCACATTGGAATTAATTAAAGCGATGGAACTCAAATGAAGAAAACGGAAAGATACGCTTTGGAATGATTAAACGTACAATTTCATAAAGTGACATTCTAACGACAAAAAATGCTGGCAATGATAATTCATTAAGAAGCAAGGCATGAACTACACAACCATAACCGACCGACCGGAGGGAACCTCATGCTTTAAAACAAGGATGTTTGTGTTCTGGAATGGAGGAAGCATTTTATATTTACATAGATTCCCTTAAAAATCCTTCCAAAATATTACAATTTTTAGGGAAAGGAGTCGCCCGTCCGTGTACATATGGTAAGGTTTTTCTTCTTTCAAGTTTTTTGATGACTTTGAGGAAACATATGGCTGGACGTCTCAAGTAACGGACCAGATGCTTTAAGTTATTCCTTATATTAGTATAAAAATGCTCCATTTTTACCACGAAACTAAGAAAAAACTTTAATATAAGAAGGGAATTTGGTGCATTATTGCTTCTTTGCCTCAAAGGAAAACGTTAATCTTAGAGGAAATCCACAAACACCGAAAAGTAAATGCTTACCATGCATCCCCTTTTAACTTAACGTTACAAAATGAGCTTGTTGGGTAAAAATTAGGGAAAAGATCACAAAAAAACTCGAAAAACTTAATAAGAAACATTCCTTCAATAAATCCTTTTTTTCTTCTTCATATAATGCCACATGCGCGCATTTCCCTCAATCTTGACATTGAAACGATAATTCTGTCCCGTGCCACCAAACTTTTTTTAAACATCCCTTTTTTGATTTTTTCTTTGAAAAAGGAGCAACAAAAGAAATAAGAAGGAGATCTCTACCACAGTCAATAGTTTTATTTTTAAATCACCGAGAAAAGGGATACTATTGAATTGCTACCCTTCTTCTTCTTTTTTAAAGAACAAGCAATTCTGATCTGATAGATATATTGTTTGATACTAATTGTCGATATTTTTGGATGTACTGTTATTTATGAGTATGTTTTTTACAGTTAAATGAATGGTTGGTAAAGTTTAGATACGTGAAACCATAAGCCTTGTAATAAGTAGATATTATTATTAAGGACACTTGGTCTCTTATTGGATAGAAGGGCACATGCCACATAACGTACATGCATTTAATTAGCGCATTCATTATTATTTATTTTCAGAAAACTATATGATACAAGATACTTCACTCTTTTCAATACTCCTTCTCTTGAAAACCAATTTAGGGAAAGGAAGCCATTTATTATATCCTTGAAATTAAAATCCCTCATGATTACAATGATGATATCTTATACAACTGCCATGCAGTTCTGCTACTATACTGTCATGTCATTTGCATTTTCATACGTTCGTATCTAATCATCACATCAATAATCGAAGTAAAATATGGAAAACCATGCTTATAATAATAAACGATCCCACACATGACTATACCATACTAATTCTGTCGATTTTTATATCACATAATCAGCATCCCATGCCACTGCTGCAATATAAAAGCAAACAAAACAGTGGACATTCGTTTTCGAGGCCAAGTCATCAGCATTGTTGAGTGCAAGGGATTAAGAAAAAGTCGAAAGTGTCATAAAATCAGTCATCATCAATTCAACGTTTAGGGCAGTTTATCACGTCATCGTCATCATCACGAACGACGAATGACGATACTTGCCCGATGTCGATGTGATGGATATTATTATTATGAAGACTCCTTATAAAGGTTAATAAGCGTATATGCACTATCTTTCCTCGCCATCAGGGTCTTCATCTCTTTTCAATAACAGCAATACACAGACCCACACATAACATTTGCGTTCTCGACCGCGGATGGACATGATTTCAACAATGGGAATTTGTAGTGATGGGACACACATTAACACAGCAAGTGAGTGACAGTAACAATCGATGTAATTCTTGAGCACACACATATACATAACAAGTATAAAATCCTATATACCACTCATGTTTAAAACAGCTAAATGTGCTAGTGCAAAATATTATATACTTCATAAATTTTTGTGGTACATGTAATTATGATTGGGTTCGATGTGTGATTTGAAGGGACACAATTTATTTCATTTTAATTTTCATACTGCTCTTGAGGAACAAGAAGACTGTCAAATTCATCGTTCCCTATCTAGATTAGATATTTTAGGTAACAATAATAATCAACTTTTGGAGAGAGAGTGTGACTTGCTAAGTTGAATATATGTGAATTATTAAAAGATATTTTTGTGCTTCTTCACAGCTATGCTACATTTGTATGTATTGTGTGCCAGATTCTATCCTAATTATCATCATCATCATGACCACACCGCCATCAAAACCAAAATTGTTATTGATGGATCAAAATAATGTCTGCTGTAACCTTCTCTAGCTAATAATCAGGATGATGAAGATCATCATCAAAGGAATCTCTATTCCCATGCTTCCTTTTTTCATGAAAAACATATTAAAACCTTCTTGTGCAATACTCATACTTACTCTACCGTGTGTGGACAATAGGTCTCTCTGATCACTGATCTTGATAAAGTTTGCTCCACCTACATACACACAGAACGAGCAAATGAGTCGACCATTCCCTTATAAACTATGTTTCTCTTTCACTCAACAAACCACTAAATTAAAATCTACATTTAATACTGGTATAACATATTTTACACATTACATGACCTACATTATCATTTTTCCAGGAAAATATCATCGCAAAGGAAGAGTAAAAAGGGGCGGACAGATACTGAAGGATGAAATGAATCTTTTAGAAAGAATTTATATACTCTTTTCAAATCCCTTTTTTTCTAAGGTCCTTACCATCAAAAGGAAAATATTTTATCCAGAAGAAGAGAAAAAAATGATAATCAATTTTCAATTTGCCTTGACTTTTTGTTTTCAATGTTTTCAAGAAAAATCCTATTTGGTTTTCCAAAAGTCAATGTGTACAGACATGGTACACTAATTTATGATATTATAATATCATCTTTTGACTTTCGAGTAACTTTCCGTCAGACAAACAAAAAATAAAAGATATTGCAATGCAATGTGCAATGTTTTAATAAAAAGACATTATAACATATCATCTATGTCATCGGTTAAAATATTTACAAATGTACGCACTCATGTAAAATCTGGATATGTTGAGTTTTTGACTTGAGATAAAAATGAATGTTGTTTGTCAAATTAATTAATAAGTTCTTGTTGATTGCCCAGGTAGGTCGTTTGAGAAATATGATGATGTGATGTGATAATGATATGAAGAGGCACTTTACATTTCAGTATTTCATTGCACTTGCTTCACTCTCAAAAAAGTATTGAGTAATCCACCACCTTCCCTCTTACAATAAGATATTCTCAAAGCCGAATCAGTATGCATATATTATTATGATTATATAGCTTTCAATGTTTTGATAATCATTCCTTTATGAATTGAGAAGTTAAAAAGAAATGTTAAATTTAACCTATTTCGTGGTGTCGTATCATTATCATCCCATCACACACCGGACATAAATGTAATGTAAAGGCTAACAAATAACAGTCAACAGCCAGTCATCATAATATCATAGTCAAGCCATAATGCATATCTTGACTGATTGTAATTGTGAATGGTTTTGGGAATGTAATATTAAATTAGCAGTGAACTGCTAATTAAACTTTCTCAATTTTGGTATCACATTATACACAAACACATTCAACAATGAAAAACATTCAGTTTGAGAGTACACTCGATAATGTTGACTCGTAGCCTTTTTAATTCTTTTTGATGATTATTGAATGTGCAAGCAGAAATGGATATAACTTAAATAGTAATAAAAGTTGATAAGAAAACAGTCAGAATATTTTTTTTGTTCACAGGCAGACCATTGAGGAGAGGAGGCAACAAACCATAATAAAAATGTGTTAGCATTGAGATTGTGATTAACATGAAGAGATTGGATATGATATCATGAATCATGAAACATAAAAATGCTTTTGATGGTATGATGGGGTTGGACTCTAACTGAAGTTATTAATAATAAAATGTTAATAACAAATGCATATTTCAATCAACACAAATAATATCTAAAAATGAAAGCCTACTCTATCCAACAAGCTACTACCCTGATCGATTCAACAGTCGGTAAAGTCCACTAACCATTTGTGTCAGATTTTAGTGCAAAATATAATAAAGTATATTAAACCATTAAAATGGCCTTTAAAAAGTGGTGGTGGTGGTCGTGGCTGGTTTAGAAAATAGAATAGTTTTATATCTTGGCTTTTGTTACAAAATTAATGCTGATTTTTTGATTGTTGCCAACCAGTTTAGTCCGATGATAGCATGCAAACATATTGCAAGCATTAGTATAGATTTTCTTTTGTTCTCAATGTTTTTATTCCAATTTGTGCATATCATATCCATCATGATCATCATAAGTTTCGTCGTCACAAAAAGGTTCAAACAAAAAATCCCAGAGAGAGATGCGATATGATACTATATACTTTTGCGATGGCTATGAATGTACGTAACCATAAAACAAGACGAATGGATTTAATAGTCATTAAGACCTTGTTCAGCCTTCATCCCTCTTATCTTTGTTTTCTCTATTGAATTTCCTTCCCTTGTTATTTCAGAGAGATATGCAGAGATATTTGTGTGTCTGTCTGGTGGATGGAGATTGGAGAATTTTACCAGCTACCAGAAAACAACACAATAAATTGGATGGAGAAGCTCTGCAATAACAGCAGCATACACGAAAAACAGAATCCATTATTAAACTGACTGCATTTATTTTTGAGAAATTGAAATGTATATATATTCAATATGCTCTCTGCTCACACAAACACTTGTAATAAAGGTATTACTATTCACATTATTGCTGAAACATTAGCTTTTACAATTTTACAACAACACCTCCTCCTCCACCACCACCGGCCGGTTTATGAAATGAAATGTTTGCTTTAACTACATTATAAATAAAACCACAACATTGCCAATGATGATAATGAGAATCACAACTTATTATATTAATATA
The DNA here is from genome assembly GCA_034693345.1 of Entomobrya multifasciata. Classification (NCBI taxonomy): domain Eukaryota; kingdom Metazoa; phylum Arthropoda; class Collembola; order Entomobryomorpha; family Entomobryidae; genus Entomobrya; species Entomobrya multifasciata. The sequence continues at coordinate 6,345 of JAQFXM010000075.1, read as the reverse complement.
TTAAATTCCAGCTCATAAAAAAGAACCCAACATGGAATTTTTATGAAGTATGGAGTAATAACAATCAATAATTGTGACTGGTACATGTTTGTATATATTGCGCATATTATATGAACAGTAAAAATGAGTGGGAGATGGAATGAGACTCTACTCTGTGTGTGATGATAAAGTGAATTTGAATCATCTTTTTTACACTATGTACACCTAATTCGTTTAGAGAAAGGTACTTTTTTATTTCACTAAAAATACTACGCACCTGGCATGATATTTTATATCTTTTTTAATTTTTATGTAGTTATTGGTTTGCGTTTACTTCATAGGAGAATATTTTATATCTTCATATATTGTTCAAATCGACGGTAATAAAGTAGTCAGAGCGCGGCGCAGATTACGTACCACCACTGTAATTGTAGAATTGTTTGAAACGTATTTTTATTACTTGTATTTTGTTAACAAAGAAGAATGGAAAGATTGGCATTTTTTAAAATTATGTAATGCAGATGAAGAGAAGATGGTGAGACTGCCTGGGACAATGATCATGACTTCATAAATGTGTAATGTACATAATGAATATTTTAATGTACATATTTTAATGCTACTTTTCTTGTCAAATAATCAAATTCCTTCATCATTTATGGTACTAGTTTTGATACGTTAATTTTAACCTGCGACATTATGAATAAAACATATCATTCTAATCCACAAATCAGATTTGAGTTAGAGTTCAAATCAGACTCAGAGGCGAACCAGATAAAAATAATAATGTTTTATTCTTGAAATCGTTGACATTGTGATAACTTGTGTATTCCAGTTTTTAACGGGTGTAAAGTTGTGTGTGTCGCTCAATAATATAGTAAATCATTCAAAAATGCCTACATTTGATGAATCAAAATTTATTGGCTTCTCTCAATCTCAATAATAATGGATAGCATTGACATTGATTCCCATTCAATATTCAAGAATGTAAAAGAAAGTAGTGCGTTTAAGAAACCGTATCAAAAAGGTACATAAAATAAGAATAAAAATCTCTATTGATGTAACGTATAAAACGAGCAGTACAACACGTAAGGCACACAGGCCTTGAACTTGTAAAAGTGTATGGAAGAAGAACGAGAGGGAAAAGAGACAGACGTTTTTATCACTCTTAAAAATCATTTCCATTCTACCACCATTACTGAAGCTAAACAAAACAAAAATATTATACATTTTCCGTCGACAGTTTATTTAACAGGAATGAGTGGGTACATACGGACAGAGGATAATAAAAAAAATTGTACGTGAGCATATGCCATCACGCTACTGAAGAAAGATGCCTTTTTTCTCTCTTGTTTATCATCAGCCAAACTTTCGATTTCCTGGAATCATTAAAAAGGAAGAAGAATGATTTTGCAGGTCGAATCTTTTACCAAAAAAAACTTGAAGAGGGAAACCTTTTAAATTACTGTATAAGCTGCAATGATATTGAATTGTGGAAGGAAAAGGCATAATAAATCCCATATCCAATTCCGCCACCACCATCACATCACCATTTACAAAAAAAATTAGGATAATAAAATTGTAAAAATTCATTTCAACTAAAAAATCTAAGGGTTTCTTGATATCAACTGCAATAATTCTTGTGAATAGGAACAGTACAATAAATAAAATGTGTGTATGTATGCCTGCTGTATTGCAGTAAATAGCGGCATTTTATTTTCTTGATACATTCAAGAAGAAAAGAGAGAAAAAAGGATTTGCGCCTTTAATCACTTTAAGGGAGCGGTCGATCGATCAGAAAAATGGAATGAATTGTTTCTTTGAGAAAATATTTCTCTCATATTTTCCAGAGGCATCATCATCATCAACTAAAGCTTATTGGCCTTTAAGTCTCCTTCTTGGCTAAGTACCCAACATATTAAACATTTTTTCATTATTGCTTTTTTCTTCTCCGCGTTTCTGAGGATAAATCAAAGAAAAAAGAATGTTAAAAATGAAGAGAAATTACTTGGAAGGAACTGCTTCGATAGAGGAAGACGCAAGGAGCCAGAAAAATAATAAATAAATATCAAAACGGATAGAGCAAAAGGTTATGGGCACATACGAAATACGTTACAACCACTTCTTTGATTATCACACAGTCATCACATCACAATAATATCACCATTTGTCCTTCCAGCAGTCCTAGTGTATTTTTTTCTTTTAAGATTGAGCTAATATGTAAGCAATCTAGTCAAACTGTTGTGAATGATTTTTAGAGTAAAACCCTGCGTGTGACGATGATGATCATGATGATAGCATGATGGCATGGTATAAACCCAGCAGAAGGAATGGTATCAATCAAGTATACTCATCCATCTCAATCGTTTTCTCTCTAAAAACTTTTTTTCTTGGATGGAGGTACTTAGCGAAGGATCTGTCATGTGCACACACAAGAAATGCCGCTACACGATAATGTTAAGGTAAACAGCCCAACTGTGTACCTTACTGTTGTACTGTGTGCCTTTGAATGGTATTATCTATCTATTATAATGTGCACACCTACAATGATTCCTGAAAAACAGGAGAATTACCCAAAGATAATAATGCTGCATGACTTTGCACTATAAGTTGAGGATCCGGCCATCATTCTTCTGGTATGAATATATTTTCAAATAATAAAGGTATTTTTTTCACTATCATTTCGTCAAGCTAATGTGAAAATGGAAGTTTGATTTATTGAACGAAATGATCATAATCTTGCATACCACCTTGGTTTAGAAAAATTGTGGAAAAATTTGGACTTTGCAAGGTAGTACGAAAAATAACAGAAGAGGAAAAAGGCTGTAAATTGTGAAATTTGATTCAATAATTATCTTTGTGTGATATTGAAAAAAGTCTAGTGGGAATTGTAATTATTGTATATCTACTTTGTAGTCTCCAGCCTGTGAAAAAAATACATTTTCTCTTTAAATAATGTAATATATGCGACAATTTTTATAGAATCAAGAAAATTTATATGCATCAATCATAATATATATCATGTGGAGAAAATTTTACCACTCTGTTTATTATGAAAGGACAAAAGGGCACTTTCTGTCAATGGGTATTTAGGCCAACAATGTCGCCACAAATTGCCGCAAGCTAAAGACGTAGTACATGATATTTACAAACAATCTGCCTTCATACATACATATCCGTGTATGAGTACACATTGACAGATATTCATAAACTGTATGAAAGTAGCATTGTTGTTGTAATGTACACACAATGACAATGGTGAATGTGTAAATATGTGTACGTATCAATAAAATAATACATACAAAACCTATCCATATTTATGCACATACTCATTACGAAAAGTTGGAAAATACAAGAGCATGGGAAAATATACTACAGAAAAAATATTTGTTGACAACTTCAATTCTGAATTTCATAATTTAAAAAGTTCACTTGGTTCTTCTGGAACTTTAGACATGGATATGATGAACTCATAGATAAAATTAATGTTTCATTTTTATATGCGTACGTGGTAAAATGGCATAGAGTACAACAATTAGAAGAATTTTTATGGAAGCACTAAATAAATTACATGATGCAAGATGCAACGATGATATACTGGTTTCATATAAATCATTGATCCAATCCATGAACCATCAAAAACGTAATCATATTCCACCCGCGCATATAATTTCCCTTTTCCTGTCGCTGTCGGTAAAACATGAAGACAACAAAGGAATGGAAAAAGCATATTACACCCAAGAGGTTGACGGGTCAGACGGTTCCTTCATTAAATAATAGTCAGGAAAATTTGATTAATCATCGTTTGGAATTGTGTGAGCAGAGTTTTACGGAGCGTTATTATTGCCGAGGTGGGCTTGTTTACAAAAGAGTCAACAAAGTCAAAGAGTTTTTTCAAGTCGAGCCAGTTGCAAGCAAAGTAAATTCTCTACTCACCAGTACAAAAACATACCAAACCGATCAAAAGGGAATAAAGGAAGGTTAAATGTTGTTTAAAATGTGGCATTTCCTCAGGTGTACTGTATAGTTAAGAGATGATACGATACAGAGAAAGATTGAAGTTTAAATTATCATGAAGATCATCAACCGATGGAAGAAAATTATACACACGACATGTCAAAACTCAAGTTCTTTTTTTTAATGAACAAACTTTGTTTCTTCAAAGGCAAAACTGAACTGGAGCCACAATGAGAAAACAAAAGAGTTTTTTGCTTATTCGTTGTTGACTCAACAAAGTAGGATATCAATTTATTTTAAAGGTTTGGGCCAATTTCTTGCTTCTCGGAAGTATATCGCGCTTTCTTGAACAATAAACCATAATCAAAAAGTTCACTACTGATATCACAACAAGCCGGGTCGATAATGATGATAATTTCTTTTATTTGATGATACCTCATTCATCCGTCCATGCACAAGTAAACGTTATGAAAAGAAGTAGTAGCCTGCACCTCGTTCAACCCCAAAACAAACGCGTACGAAGACGAACAACCTGTTTTCCTATGAAAACTATTTAATAAAAGATGCGTGTGCGGCCTGTGTTTCTCTTTTGTCGTGGTTATGAGTGTGTGTTGAATTGAAGGTAGATGATGATTTACCAACAATCAAGGTACCTGATCTGATAGACAAAAGAAGGTAAATCTTGGTGGTTCGTTAAAACGACCTATTAAATTCAGCACTGATAATTTTGCAGAGATTAACGGCTACTGTTTTTGCATTGTACATTTTAAAACACCTTAAATTGCGCTGTAATTGTAATAATAAACGGTACGAGATGTGAAAATCTTAATGGAAAGTCGACGAATGAAAAAAATCCTTGTTAAATTCTTTATATCAAATTAATCATCAACTTAATCATAAAGCAAGTTGTAAACGTCTTCATTTATTCATCCGCCCGACGACGTGACGCTCCTTTGTTTACATCCTTCTCATCTTCTTGTGGTCGTAATGGTTAATATATGACGTCAAGAGGATTATGGCCTGCCAGCTAATTATCCTCAATCAAAATGCATCATCAAATTGAGCAAAGATGAGTAATCCCTCTTTGATTACATTATCTCTTTGGCTAAATTCGATATAAAATTTTTAAGGTATTGCTATAAAATGTTTATTTTGTGGAATCGTCATCATATAATTTCACTGTATAAACATGATTTACAACTGCATCGTCAACCAAACAAAAGTATGATTCACTATGCTTACTTGGTCCACACGATAGATTTTTTTTGGCTACTACTGTAACATTAGCGGAGATCTTTATGAAGATTTTATATGATATCGTAAGAACCACATCCATTTAAAAAACATACTCCACTAAGCTATCATTATCTTGTCGTAGTGCCGCCACTCTAGTCACTACATTTCTTTGACTTGAGCCACGCAAAGCCACTTGTCGATTCGAAGTAAAATCATCATATTCATTCAAGCGAATTTGCCATTATTCCTGAATAGATTCTTGAGATTGGGATGGATAGGTACCTACTCTTTCAACCTGAGTCTGGCTCTGTGGTCGATCATGTTTCTTAATGTGAAGATATGTAAGAGGCACACGCGTCCATGGAATTATACGAAATGATAACTGCAGTGAATCCCTGTTCATGTCTCGTTCACAAACTGCCAGGTTTTTAATACATACGGTTTATGAAATATTTTATGCAGAAATTAATACAAGAAGACCAATTCACGGTTTCACTTCAATTTTTTATTCATTTACCTTCATAGGAACTGAAAACTAGTGATCGTTATTTCCTTGAATCAAATTTAGAATAAAAAATTAGCAATACAAATATTTTAGTACTAAGAATTTCATTAGTGGGCAATATGTAAAATTTCAGAAGTCAAATTAACAGATAAAATATAAAACACTTTTATCTTTTATTCATCTCAAGAAAAGAAGAATTCTGTCTGTAGTGTTCTTCATTTATATGTTAATTGAAATTGAAAATAGCCAACGTTCAAGAGTCAAACAGAAAAAAAATCTATCGATTTGCAATTACGAATTAAAAAATAAGGAATGATTTCTCCCTGTGGTGGGATCTCGAGTTCTCAGACAGACTTTTTCTTCTTATCTTTAAGAGTGGCGTCGGTGGCATTAGTTTCATTTCGATACGATACAAATGATATATTATTTTTTTCTTCTGTAGAGTGAATTCTAATCTGCATATTATTATATCAACATTTTAACTGCCAATTGAATATAACATGTCACATGCTATTATCGATAAAAAACCATTTTAAGGTTGCAAATGATCATTGGATTTAAAACTGATTAGTACTTCTTTATCATATAAACTATTTGACGGGCTTAGAATGATAATCTGTTACATTATGGTTGTCAAGTGCATTTTCAAAAAATATATGCATTTTCAAAAC
>JAQFXM010000074.1:0-81689 GCA_034693345.1 Entomobrya multifasciata | reverse complement strand
AATTCAAGGTAATTGTCAACCTGTCAACCACAAAAATTTATGTGCAGCTTGGTATTAAGTCTTTGTACAGCTGATACCTATTTAAAAAATGAGAACAAAGCAAACCGCTATTATAGTTTGCCTACTACTATTCCAAAATAATGGAATATGTCATGTCAATTGTCATGCATCATGTAAAATAATTTGTCTTGCAGAGCTGCAGCTTGTCAAGAAAGTGACCCTGCCGTGCTTACTTGAGAACTTTGAAGGAAAAACGAGTGGAGACTGGACTGGAGACGTACGGGAAATGAACAAGGAAGTGAAAATAATGGGATGGTGATATATTACCCAGTGCAATTAATGACAGCTTACTGACAACTGAGCAAGTGACAGTTCAGTACAGGATTCGAGTGACCCTCGGCAAAATGAGTTCAACAGCAACTAGTAATCGAAGAGGTGTGGACTGATTGATATTTTTCAGCATGTATTTTTTTTACACTTAAATGTATAGTACTCGTCTTAATCATTTACTTTCTCTTTTTCTTCAGCCGCTTCTCAAACTGCTCGAGGCCGTAAGAAACACAAGATCCCTGAAGTAAGTTTTACACTTATTCACGGCGATTCCCAAGTGGAGCAAGTGGTCTTGGATGAAGAACAAACTGTGGAAACGCTGTCTCGGATAATAGAAACTCGGTTTAAAATTCCCATTTCTAAGCAGTTTGTTTATGGATGGCCATCAGAAGAACCGAGGGACAGAACAGTTAAAATTAAGGACTTAAAATTACCGTCGGACGTTTTGCTGTATGTTGCGGTAGAAGGGACCCTGGGCCCGGACGATGAACTAATATCTCCTGACGCCGATGGTGCTGTACCTGGTCCATCGCAAAGGTTGAATTCCAGCTCAAATTCACCCGTGGCTTTGGATAGGTAAGTATTATTTTTTATCCGTTTAAAATGACCATGTCATAATGAATGTTTAAACTATTCGTTTTTACTCTTTAAATAATTTACAGTCCCCAACCAGCAAGCTGTACATTACAGTTACACGTTACGGATCGTAAAAACGATGAGTTTTATAGTGAACTTCCGTTTGAAGGATGCAATAAGGTTTTAGAGGTGAAAACTATTTTCGCAGACTTGGCTGGAATTCCTCTTGAATTTCAAAAATGGATGGGATGGCCAGAAAAAGGCTCCAAGTTGGATGAAATGGTACTATAATTATTGTACTTACAACAAAAATCCGAATTAATTGATAGTATTATTTATCTTGTACTAAGAAAATTTCTCTGCTTGTATAATGTAGCGCCTAAAAGATCTCGGTTTGGATAAGCCGTTTCATTCGTTGATATTGGATGATCGCCGTACCGAAGTTCCTGTTATTAGCCCTAGTTCCCCAGTTGTACAATCTGTTTTATCACAGGGTAAAAAAGTGACTGAATCAAAATCTCAGGGCGAACAAGCGACAGCATCAAAAGTTCAGGTTAAAAAAGCGACTGTACCAAAAGTTCGGTTTAAAATTGAACCTGATACTGGCCATGAGGATGGACCCATTGAGCCGCAGCAGGTTGACAACGAAATTGACATAGGACCAGTGTTCTGTGTAAAATCAGAAAACCTATCCATCGTGCCAGAGACAGAATCCGAAGAATCTCCTCCTTTAAAGCCACGCACTGCCCGCAAAAGTACTTCAAAAGGCGCATTACGAGATATAAATAGACGCCTTAATGAGCAAAGAAGTGAAGACGAATATAACAGTCCTGTATCTCATTCATGGGATTTCAATGCCTCTTTTGCCAGCGGTTCCAGTCAACTCTCAGTAGAAATTCCTGGACCATCAACCCCAAAAAGGACTCGCTACAATTCGGATGCCCAATCACCATCTCCCTCTAAAGCAAGAAAGCTACGCATTCAAGGATTGTTCCTTTCGTTGCCTGAAAAGGTTCGTATATAATATCATTAACACTGTTATGTTGTTCAGTTCCATGCTGTTTTTAATGTACATCATAATATTTACGAAAATTTGACTATTTATTAGGTCACCAAGAAGCTGTGTGGGTTTTTAGACCCATTGACCATGCTCAGCTTGAGAAGAGTGTGCAAAACTACGAAGGAATGGATCTCAGGAAATCCAGATTTTACACAAGCGAATGAAGAGAAATGGAAAAACTTTCACGTGACTATAACTGGAGAAGATCATAAGACTTTTGAAACCTTCATCAACTTGAATTTACCGATTACTTGCTTTAAATTCGTAATTAGAAATGATCAATTTTACACTTCGGGTGATATCGACAGTTTCATAAGCTTCTGTAGTTTACGTGTAAAAGATGTCACTTTGACCAAATTTTTCATGTTTCAAAATGTTGGAGAAAGGGAAATGTTTGAGTCATTCATTAATTTAGAAAATTTGACAATCAACGATTTAGTAGAGTCCTTGTCAGGGTCTTCACCTGTTTTGCCATGCCCAACAACTCTAACAAATCTTCAGGTTTTAAAGCTTAATTACGAAATAGACGTACCCCAAGACAATGTTCTAATCAGGCCTAAAAGCTGGGATATGACGTGGAGCATGTTGTCCGATTGTCATAGTCTACTTTACTTCCGGTTCCCTTTTATAAATGAAACCAGATTAAATGGATTGGGATCAAAGTCAGGAGTATTTGCTCCATTGCTGGACTACATTGAGACGCGTTGTAGTGGTGGGGGCGTTTCTTTAGAATATTTAGACTTAAAACATTTCAACAACCCAGATTCGTTTTATATCAACCGTTATGTTGATTTACTGAGAAAATGTTATGTGAAAGACATAAAGCTTAAAAATGTGCATTCGCTGGTGGTACAGCAGGTATTTGATGAAGATGGCAGTGTGAGTGATGAGAAGTACAAATTTTGTGAAAATATAGTTTCGCTGATAAATTACTGCCCTTTTGTCGAAAATGCACCCTTGAGAAATTTGGAGAAGATAACGATTGATGTTGTTCCATCAGTGACAGACTATAACACACTGGGAAAGGGGTATAAAGATATGTTTTGGCCGAAATTAAGTGTTATAAAAATTAAAGATTCCGTCCAGCAAAACAAAAACGATGAGCTATGGAGTTGTTGGCAAGAAGTACAAGAAGACTTGTATGGGCACAATGGGATCTTTGATAGAGGAAGTGTGAAATATATCAAAATAGACTCACCCAAACTTCCGTACTTCCTTTCTGAAGGTCGTCTAGCTCAAAAATTTTATAATCTCAAACGACTAGAGATCACCTCTTGGTGTGGTAATGATAAAGTGTTTAACAAGCGGTTACATGCGATCTGGAAAAAGTTACGACTGGAAGAAATACGTATCGAGAACTGTCCACAATTGAATGACAGTAGTTTTGTTGGGGAAGACGATGAGGACGAAGATGACCCGCATCCTCCATTTCTTAAGCTAATTCCAAGTAGGTTTATGAATATGTACAAAGAAATTGGAATTTTGACGTAGACTGTGCGTGTTCGTAAACTAATTTTATAAAACTTCATATTTTTCTAGCTCTTAAAAAACTTACTCTAGGGTTGGATAGGACTGATGTTACGGACCAAAGCCTTTCAAAAGTGTTCAGCCGAATGCATTTAAAAGTATTCATCATTTTAAGCCAGAGACCTACCAAGGTATGTTTGTAACTCTAATATTTTAGTAACCCATGTAGAATTTCAGAATTTCGAAATTAATCACGAATTAAATCACTAATTTTTATTTAGATTGCTGAGCCTGGCTTGCTGAAACTATCTCGTGGCGAGTTCGGGAAAAATATTCAATATTTCCCTTTTCATTGTTGGTCGTCTGCTAGTATTGATCCCAGGCGGTTCGAGCGACTTTCCAAAATTTTCCGATCTATGCGCTAGTAACTTACTTGAATTAAGTTTGATATCCAGTTTGAAATTCTTGGCGCACTCGAATTAACTTTACAAACTTACTTCTAGTTAGTAGTGGCATCCTTTGATTCTTTAGGCTACTTCGTCAGATATAGTTTTTGATAAAAGTTAAGCTTAAAATTGTAAAAAACAAAAATCAATTTTGCTCTAAAATATTGTGAATTTATAATCAAATTTATCTATGCAAGATACATGATAAGTATAAATTACTTAATGTTAATTAATGTACAATTCAAAATGCATGGAATTGTGGTGATCAAAGTGTCTTTTTTGTACTGAGAACGCAGTGCTTGTTTCCTGCTCTGTGTGCTTAATCTTTATGCATGCCAATGCCAATACTTGTATAATATTGAGACTAATTAATTGTGGCAACTACGAATCATATGCATATTAATTAAGATTCAAAAGTTATTTGTCACTTGCTACTTTTGAACTGTAGTTTTGTGGTTAGATTTAGTATATCCATATATTAGAAGAAACTTATTTTTTACGTGACAATCTGCTAGGCCAAAAGTTTAGATTTTATTGTATACTTTATTCGCTTTCAGCTATCACATTTTTTCGGACGAAAAACATATATTATGATTATGAAGAGATAAATGTATATTTATATAATTGATTATAATATATGCTATGAATTATAAGTCAAAATAAACGTTTTATATTTTGGAGAGCAGACCAGAGTCTGGTCCCTCCTCCTTAATTAATGCTTGAAGTTGTTTGAATTGAGGATGATGGGATCCTCCTGCCAAGGATAGAATTGCACTTTCAGTTGTAGTTAACCAGCACCCAGCTTGCTTTAGGAGACTGAATGCATATTTTCTATAAATGAATTCAACGTTGCATACATTATCATCAAATATCATCAAATCAAGTATGTATCATAATATTAGGCATATGCATACATTTAATTACAGATTTCATACCTCTCAGCATGACCCCTTGAGCTGCAAGCGTCAGCAATCACAAACACTTCGAAACCTTTTGATCTGAGATCTATAGCCGTTTGTTGTATGCACACTGCACACGTGAGCTTCGATTCCACAGAGCAATATTGAATTGACATCAGGCTTTGTATTTAGTTCAGCCAACACTGGATCGAGGCACATAGAAAATAGCGTCTTTTCTATTGCCTTCACACCAGCATTTTCTATTTCCAGTTCCGGTACAGTTTTTCCCAGCCCTGTAAAAGAGGATCAATCACCCAATGAATGAAAAATCCCGTGAAAATTTTCTATGAATTTGATGCATTATTAGTCTCTTTCAGTATACATAGTATGTCAACGAGTTGTTCATACCTTTAGGGTACTGCTCGGTACAAAATACGGGTACATTGAGCAGTTTAGCAGCTTGCAAAAGACGATTTGAATTAAACACAATTTCATTAAAGTATTTTATAGATGGCCGAAATTTTTCTTGCATATCGCATAGAAAAAGGGCTGAGTTTTTAGGGACCAATTTCCCCAGTTGTGCGAGAGATTTGCCAACACTCATTTTAGAAAGTTTTTGCACGATGGATATATTAAATGATCTCAAGTTAATTTAAATTTTAAAATGCAGTTGTTTTGAGCTTAATTTAGGCATAAACAACTTAAACACTTGTTGATGAGCTCTGATACATGATATGTCAGATTAAGCAACTGGATCTTGTGATAGGTAAAAAAAATTGTTTTGCTGCAAGAAAAAAATGATGATAACAATATATTATCTCCTTCACAAGTGAAGGTCACATGTGCTTCAGCTGCTGGAACGACTGAACGAGTATTGTATTACGGAGGAGCTACATGCAGCGACAGCTTAATATTAATATCAATGTAAAAATTACCGTGTATATTCCTATGCAAAAGTGAATGGAATATTTAGAGAGATGAGAATGAACCCCATATATCCCATGTCACCTCAGTCACCTGCCCTAAAGATACATTTCATATTATGCTTCTGTTTTTCGTGCACGATTAATTGATGCAAGTTTATTTTGAGCAACCTACATAGTCATAGCTAAGCTATGACGGGAGATAAAAGTTTACGAAGGCAGTTTAAACATATTGTGTGTAGTATGTGCATTGTGCACAGTGCATACAGACAGGTAGTTTAGTGAAACAAAGAAAACAAGATGAGTCAATGTTAAACATACAAAAAACGCAATTTGGCAAGCAACAAAACAACGAGTGCATAGTTTATTTTCAAAATTTTAATCATAACTTACAAGTAATATACACAACGTATTCATTTATTTACAAAAAATTCTTCGATATAATAGAAAAAATCAAAATTGAGGGGAAATGGTGTAGAAACTAGAAGAAAACGATTTGTTAAGCATCGTAAAAACATGCGTCAACTGCAACCTGTAACTTACTTTGGTAATTTAAAAAATATATATTCCGAAGAATTTCATTATGTATGAACGGGTGAAAGCATTTAGAAAGCAGTGAGCAGAGACAAGAAAGAAGGACGATAATAGCAAAGTACGAACTGGTTTAGCTTCTAATTAAACTGAATTTCATACAAAACTTTTGCACATTCTTCAAAATTAAAATATAGTTTACAGCAATGCAATGCAATGGTAATTCGTAAAAAGAAAAGTTATTAAACAAAACTATGCAAGATCAATACCTATTACTTTAACAAACATTAAAATACGTATTCTTATGCATTTATTTCAATAGTTTAATCCTTATCCTTATTCAGTTCCCAACCCGCTATATGATGATCTTTTGCACAAAGTTTGTGTGAGATTAAGTAACAAGTTTTACGAGCTAAAATATGGTTAGGCATTAGTACAGATAATAGGAAGCCATTTTTGGGAAAAAAATTCATGGAAGCCTTAATGCAAAATTTAATGTGCTAATTATTAGCTCATCATCAGTCCCAACATTACTAATGTTGCTTTAAAAAGAAACCCTTGAACAATAAGCAGGAACAGAATCATGGGGCCAAAAAATGCTAAAAATATAGCCGCAACTAACTTAAACTGAATAATACTGAAAATAATAAACATTGGTACAGCAATCCAACTTCTACCTTCGGACACTTCATCATCTTGATAACCATAAGGTCCATAACGTACTGGCAAATAATCACTATTGCTTAAATCAACAGACTTATAGCTAACATTATTTTTCTTACTATGTCTTTTGATCTTACGATCTCCTTTTAATTTTCGTGACTGAAGAGCCACCTTCTCTTTTGATTTGGAACGGTTTGATCTGCTCCAGTCTACCTTACTTCTTCTTCTATTTCTCTCGCAAGGTCTTCCTGGTTCCCCTTCACAGTTGAAAGATGTCTTCTCCGGTCTGGCCAGTAGAGCTGTTGTTGCTGTTGCATTGTTTCCATTACTGATTTGATATTCTTTGTAATTGTAATTCGACAATGGTGATGACCCGTTGCTGGACCCATTTATGACCTCCTTCGCCTTATCTAGACTATTTACCATAGAAGAAGCTTCAGTACAGGTTATGGTTATCTGAAATATTTTTTCCACATTATACTCCAAAATTTAATACACTGCGAGCTTGTTTCCACAAATTTTTTTTAAAATCATTCCCCGTTTCACTTACAACAATGAATATTCCAATCACAAACAACAACCTAAGATGTATCCTTCGTGGTACTGCAACCATTTGGAAAGAATTTCTTCAATAGTTCCACCTCTTTTTATTTCTCTCAGCAGAACAGAATAATCCTTCCGATAATAACTTTCCTTTGCTCGAAACATTCAAGCATAAAATCCGAAGAATCACTTTGTAGATGTTTATATGTGCTCATCTCACACAGATATTTTGGAGTAAAAAGCAAAAGTATATATTTTTATAATTTTTTCTCCTTTGAATTGCTATAATATCCAATAGGAAAAATTACGTTCAAAAACTTTTTGATCACATTCACTTTCGCTTTCATAGAATACGCCGTCATTGAAATGAAAATGAAAAGTGAATTTTTTCGTGGTTTAAAAAATGTAATCGAGATAAACGGTTGTAAAATGATAAAACGCTCTTTATAAATTCAAATTTGTTGCATTTAATGGCGGATAGAAGTACAAGTAAAAATGTACAGGTTCAGTAGACTTATCTGATGCCAATGACAGGGAGACTTGGTTTTGCAGAGCGTCGACATCCTTCTTTGTACTAACCTCAACCCTTTCAAACTTAAGTTTATAGGTCAAATTTAACAAATTCATGTAGAAAGTGGACAATCCAGAGGATTTTTTTGCTGTCACATTTGTCACTTGTCTACATTACGAAGATGTATTATTTCTGATGTGAGGTAGAATAGACACAAAAACACATCTACTTGTTTTAGTTTTGGCTAAATGTAATTCAAGCCTTAAAAAGATAATATATAATGCAGGGTAGGGTAGAGACAGACAATGATAGTAAATCAGTTTCATACTTCATTTCATTACGTAGGATCAGCTTCTTTTAATACTTACTTCAGATTCATTGCCATTTTACAAATTAACGGTCACCGGTTATTGGTTTCAAATGTGCTTGCCAGTTTACGTATTTTTTAATGATGATATGATGACGAGAACGTTACATTTTGGCTGCAACCACAAAATGGCTGATCCTTTGCATTTTACAGTTACTTGTGTCGTGTGACAGTAAACATGCAAGAAACATTGTGAGTACGACATGTTAACAACATATTTAAAGCTTGTTTCGTTGTTTTAACGCAAATATGTTACAATAACGAAAATGCTTTTCGTACAATATTACAAAATTATTTAAAAAGAAGCATGGCACTTGCAACAAAAATCAGAAGCTACAACAGCAGCAATAAAACTTTCTTACCATCATATCATACATCAAAATACAGCATAGTTGAAGTAAATTAGAGTTAAGCCTTATCTGGCACACAAGAAAGTAAAAATCTGAGAAAAGTACTATACTCGTTCCATCTTAATCAAGTCACTTGCTTTATATATGACGATTGAGCGTTGATTCAATTTTGTCGTATTTGGTAATATACCGTAGAAAATCAAGTTTTTCTGACAACGAGAGCGTGTGCTAAGTCATATTTGCCAGGGCTCTGCTACACAAGATTAGTTTACTTAACTCATTTTTTTCTGGTTATGGTTGAGATCTTGAGATCAATTTATATGCAGAAATGTTTACCCATCTGCCCACCTCAATTTTGAAGTTCATTTCTTCGACTCTTATGGCAAACTTTTTATGATGGACAGGTACACAAACTTTTACATGCTTTTATTGTACCTTCTCGTCATTCGTCATCAAAATCCAATTACTATATATCATCATAGTGAGCTGAGAGTCTGAGAGAGAGAAAATCATTAAAATTAATATTTGTACATATATTTAGTATTTTCGAAATTTAATATTTGAAACGATTAGAACTTTGAAACAAGATTTTTCTCATTGCACATTGCTCCTATGATAAGGATGAGACACGACAGTTTATTTACAAACAAGCCAAACTACTTATTTTATTAAGTGATAACATCAATGCATTTTATTGCTGCCGATCGATAGTTCAAAAAGAAGAAAATGGCAAGTGGTTATCTAGTTTCAAAAGATGAAAAGTCTGCTTTTAATGAATCCGTAATGCAGGATGATTAAAATTCTTGCGTTAAGTCTAACACTTTGTATTGGCACCTTCTCAAAAGACGCTTACCAGGTTACACTACACTGCTTATGAAAATATCGACCATTGTCTTAATTCGGCTTGAACTTTTATCTTTTGTCTGTGACAGAGCTTACTTTAATGTATGATGAATTTGTATGTTAATGTGGCCTGATAATCTAAAACATGTCATGTCAGTGATTTCTAACCAGGGTACACCAGAGAGCACACGCACTGACGCACTCGTGCACTCCCTCTAAAGAAAGGGAATCTTCAATTTCAAGCTGTAAAACGTTGGAATGAGAAATCTATCGTCACTTTAGATTTTTTAAATTATGGCTTACCATGTGATGTGAATGGTCATTTATAATACGGAATATATACGATTTGAGTTAGTCTTGATTCACAATACAGCACGTATAAAAGCATTTCTGTTTCGAAAAAATGTTTCATTTCTGGTAAATTATTAAATATCTGGTTTTCTGATGACAAGGTACTTTCGAACCACATTTGCTATTTTAAAATCAATCTAATTTCAAACCAAGTCAAACGTTTATGGGGACGATCATATGACAATTTTGTTGTATTTCAATACATCGCGTCATGCTACATTTATGATTGAAGTCGAATTCTAATTGTATTCGTAAACACAATTTTAAGTTATCTATAAATAAAACACATACATTAACCCTGAACCACAGCTCACTATATTACTCTAATATAGTGCCCTGTGCCGCCTGTGCCTGTGCCTGAACGGATGAACATACAAGCATGAGCGGATGTAATTTTGATTTGATTAATCTAAAATGGTACATTTGTGTACTAATATTTCGCATTACTTCACTGTGAACAACAATATTAGCATGTTGTAATGTCACCTCAGGTGAAAATAAATCGGATTATTATTGGGATTAATAACTGATTGAATGGTATACATGACTCAACATGACGCATGTTTTAAGCTTTGCATTGATTGTGCATAATACATGATTTCAGGAGACTGCGGCTACAAATCCTCAAAAATATTTTTACCATAGTACGTAGACGAATTTGTATAAAAAATATTCTACACGAATGATGTTAAACTGTTAAAAATACGAAAGCAGCAGTATGGGGAATTGTATGGTATCTCAGTCCATTGAGTTGAGTGACGTATTCTTTTATAAGAATTCCTCATTGTTATTCATTTATACCGACCGACCGTCATAGTCATGATATTACATTGCTTTTTTAGAATGGAAGTCAGCCTAATATTGTGTTTTCGTCCAATAGTTCACACAGTTTGACCACATTGTGTAAGATGTTTGCTATCAAACATTACATTGTGTGAGATTGTGTTGATGGGGAAGGTGAATGTATTGGTGATACATGAGAATTATGATTATGATCTCCTCTGAGAATGTGTGAACTCAACAAAACTGAAGAATTTATTGATTATTCATTCAACCGCACTGTGTAAATCCTTTTTATTATTCCGCCAACCGATCTTATTAGGTTTCATACATAATTTTCATATTTCGATAAAAATTTCACCATCATTCTTTTTACTCCAGCTTGGCTCGGTACAGGTGTCGAATTCTTTGATTCGCGCAACGCAAAAATATAATTCAATTCGTTTGGAGTAAGGCAGCATATATCACAACGCACATATCCTTTCACTGCACCCCATGTTCCATTACTCCATTCATTGCATTTAAGTTGAAAATTACATAAAATGTCATAAACATCGCCATCATCCACTTCGCTATTGAGTTGAAGAGCAAAAAATCTTATGAATCTCAAATGTAAGTAAACAGCCAATCTAATCAGGCTTCATATCTTGCAAGTTGAGATGATGATGGTCCTAACATCGGGCTTGTGTAAAATATCTCATGAAACCGTTTTTTTCACGCTGACATACGCGTTTTTGTAAACCACCAATCTGTAAGTGTAGGCCCTTTGTACTTCTATTTTGATGTAGATAAGACAGAAATAGAATGTGGTTAACTGATCAAGAGGATGCCTGTGTTGCAAAATATTACACAATGAATAACAAAAATGTTGCTTATAAACAGTCACAGAGAGAGGCAGTGACTGTTAGGAATTTGTTGTTGATCAAGCCGCCGCCAACTATTGAAATTCCTTGTCATGCATACCACCGTACAAATTAAATGTTTCCAAATATCGCAACAATAACTATAAACTGAAGTGCTACAAAAGCTTGTATGGCACAACAATGCTCTAAAAACAATGACAGCTAAAACCACGAACGAAGCAGCGGCACATTAAAAGCAATAAAGGACCCTTTTGTTTTGCGATCTCCGCTGTCAATAGTAAGGAGTTTCAAATAACAGTTATTAGACATGTACATTACATTTTGCTGCTATTGTCTAATACAAAAAAATCGTAAAGTTCAGCCTTCCCAACGAAAGAGGTTTCAGTTTTATTGCATAATCATCATAGTCATCATCATCACTTTAATCCGCCTTCTGCTATAGACTTAATGGGATCTTAGAAATTTGTACTATACTATACCATCGGCAATATCTATAGATCCATTATTCTTAAAGCCATACTATTCTTCTGCGTCATCATCTTTATTCTGATAAATATCTATTGCCCCTGAGTCAAAAGCTCACTCACTTTTGAGTGATAGGTTGATTTTAAGTGGAAGTATCGACCCTGTACTTGTAATTCATTAAAGAATGGCCGGCTGCTTGTCAATCTAAATTGTATCTTAATGTGTGTTACAAATTGTTTTTTTTTTCTTTTAGGGAAAGCTTAAATCAATCGACAGGGGGAATCGACGATTGAATCTTTCTCATTGTCAGTCAATTACCAACACTTAACTCTTCCCTAAGATGAAAGGATGCGAGGCATATGGGGAAAACTAAAAACTCACACACACTCAAACAAATTTGAGTGCATATTTTATATACTCACTTAAATGCTATCATTTTAAAGCATTATGTTTAAAAATGTAATATAAGAGAAACTACTTTTTCATTGTTAAATTGAACGTTTTCTTTCTTCGTACTGGATAAATTTTGTATGAAATATATGGAGCTTTCTTCTTATATTATTGTATCTTTTTGTCATGAGTCATTTTGTTTGTTACATTTGTTACGTAGTTTATAAATAGCAGAAATTTTAAACAGTAATTACTGGCGTTTTAAGCATTTCATTGTTTTACTCAATTGAATTCGTTTAATTATAAATTTATAGTTCTTATTCTTCTATACTGTTTACTAGCATGAATAAAATCTGACAGAGTGACAGACAAATGATTTACTAAGACAGCTATTGATTTAGTTATTGGCATTGAACTAATTAATTCATTACGCATTTCAGTACAGATGACCTTTTTCGCTTATATACATTTATCAACGGGATCAGTAATCGATGATCATGATCACGAAACTACTTATGAACATGAACATGTATTCGAGGCTTTTCCACAGCTTCGTTCCACTTCCAACTTCCAGAATATGGCATACACTTCAAAAACAAGCAAAGTTATGCAACAATTACATATTTTGAGGAAAGAGTCTGTTTTCCCATGTATTTCTCTATTTTTATTGTATTTTCTAAACTTTCCTACTCCATCATACAATTTCATATCCCGAAAATCTCTCCACTTCCGTTTTCGACCCTCATTCCACTTCACAATTTTCTTGTGTGTTTAGTACAAGTACAAGTACCAGGTTCTTTTTAACCGTAAAAGTACCACCATGAGATTTTTCGGAGAGTATTTTTTATGCAATGTGTGTTTGGAAAATCCACGAACAGATAAGTACCCGTACAAAAATATTCCATATGCCATACTTGCGGGTTTTATAAACAAGACAATGGCTATTGTATGGTCGAATAAAAAAAGTCAGCAAATCGTGCCTTGTGATTCGATTTTTTCTCCTCTTTACATGATAAAAGTCGTCAAGAGCAGAGAGTGTTCATCTGTTGTGAAGCACACATTGCAAAGCTGGATGAAAATGAAAGAATCCCTTTTAATCTCCAAAAAAAGAACTTTGAGTGTCCACTTGAGAAAGTTTTTGTTTAGCACAAAACTTGTAACAAGCGTGTGTACCTATGTGAAGGGTTTTATTCGCCATGCACTTTTTAAAAGAAGTTTATTTATGTGGAATACATAGAGATACAACATTGAATAAATATTATATAAATGTTGTGATTGTCATTTATATAAATATAAAATATCTTTGGCCCGCATCAGTCAGTAGACTATTGAAAGAGGAGACAGAAAGGACAAATTTTTACACCCAACAGAGAAGACAAGTATGTATTATGTATTTGCTACTACTGCAGACTGCAGAGCCAGGCCTTGCTTGTTACAATGTTATATAATAGGAAATTTATAAGTGTCATTGATAAGAGCAAAGCCCACAGTTTGAAATTTGACAATGGCATACATTTGACAAACTTTTGTGGTTAACAATTTATCAGCTTTCACATATGCATGTGAACAGAAAAGTTGAAAATAACTTTTAAATCATTGTTTTATCCTACAACGGTGGACCACGATAAATGTAAGGATCGCAAAGATCCAAAATTATTGTTTTTAGCTTGAATCCATAATGATAATCAGTACATGCGCTGTACTGTACTCTAATCTTTTGCTAATTCTCTGATGAAGTTGCTTTTATGCTGACAAGCTTGTCAGATTGTCATACCTGATCCTGATTCCATTGAAATACGTCGAAGGCTTGTCAAGAGGGAGATGAATTACATATTACCAGATATATTCAGATATATATATATAAATGCCAAAATGTAATGTCAGTTATTTATGGATCGGATTTTATTGTCAATGCCAAATTTTTGCTTACGATGTATGTTTTTGTCAATAAAAAAGATGATTTATGCACACATTTTTGAAACAAATGACACAGTTACTCCTCTGCAGTTGAGGAAAACAAAACATAATTTGATTTTGACAAATTTAATTGGTTTATACCAATTACGAACATGGCACTGCTAAACATTTTTCTTGGGATGCTAGCTTTGGTGTCTCAAATGTAGGTTGACAACAATTAATACAATTTTCATGTTAAAAACTCACTGTAAATTGTGTCCGGTACTATTTTATTTAAGGTTTAATTAAAAGGTTGACATAAGCATCATTGTTTTTAATCTGTAGAAACGGCCAGGCTCATCACATAAAGTTTCGATATTCCCCAGAAGATGATCATTCATGTATAGTGTTGGAGGATACATTTCTTCCTAAATACAGGGGATTCGAGACGGAAGAT
This sequence comes from Entomobrya multifasciata, assembly GCA_034693345.1. Lineage (NCBI taxonomy): Eukaryota > Metazoa > Arthropoda > Collembola > Entomobryomorpha > Entomobryidae > Entomobrya > Entomobrya multifasciata. Next base: position 66,978 of record JAQFXM010000074.1, on the reverse strand, counting down.
GAAAACGAATTTAAATTTTCCCTGAAACCTGCTGTAAAGACACCAACAGATACAATGATGGAGCTTCAGAATGATGCCAAAGTCATTAATGTGTACGCAAAAAAGCATGAATTTGCACAAGTTTACATGCAAGGTTTGTGCAAAACTCATGAAAAAGTAAAAGCTTTAGAGTTGGGGTCCTCTATTCAAGATGCTGATGGAAAGATTCTGGCAGATCCAGAAATAAGAAAGATTGTTGATGGGGGCGATCCGAAAAATAGAATTGATGTTGTGTTTATGGGAGATGGATACACAGCCTCTGAAAAAGAACTCTTTTTTAATGACATGACGCGTCTTACGGCAGACATGTTTCAAGGAGTAACATTTAAAAGCTACTTGCCTCTCTTCAACATTTGGGCTATTTATGTGGAAAGTGTAGACTCTGGAATTGGATATAACGGTCCAAAGAATACTCCCTTTAAACTTTACCGTGAAAGTGGTCAACTTCGTGGCATATTTCCGGGAAATTCGCAAAATGCTCGTCAAATATGCACACTTACCGGAGATAGTGGATGCGATTATCCAAGCATCATTGGAAATGACGACTTTTACGGTGGTCTTGGAGGAGAGTTTGTTATTTCAACGAAAAGCAATAGAACTGGTACAACTGTTTTGCGTCATGAAATGGGTCACAATTTCGTTGATGTTGGAGAGGTATAATTTGCGAACAAGATTACAAATAATTACAAATTGCTTATCTAAATTAATTGAAATGTTCAAATTTACTAGGTTTGTTCTATTTCAGGAATACGATAATGGGCAGGTTTATTCTGGAGTGAATGCTGCTCGATCACTTGCCACTCTTGGATGGACCTCTTGGTTGACCAGTGAAACCAAGAGAGAAGAGCGTGCAATGTTCAGGCTACTACAGTATCCTTGGGCTGATCTGAAAGATGGAGCACGGACATTTACTTTCATCTCTGATGGGAATTACAACCGTTGGTATCTTCTCACTTCCGTCAGGTTAGATTAATGTTATGTTAATGTTGTTAATTAATTAATATCACACCCTCATAAAATTATACTTTGTACTAAAATTCTAAATATTCTCTTGGAAAATTTCGAAATTAGTGCTGCTGGAGAAAAGGATTCAATGGAATTTCTTTTGGATGGGGAACCTCTACCATGGAGTACCACTGGTTTTGATGATCGGGAATTCTATAGCTGGAAAGGAAATGAAGGGTTTACTGCTGGGATTCATAACTTTACTGGTATGCGGAAAGGATACCTCAAAGTCAATAATATCAAGCCTTATCATTTTATGCGTATGTGAACGTTTTCTAGTTCGCACAAAAACCAACCCAACACATCCCACGGTTCCTAGAATGATTTGCTCAGTTACTTTGCATGAATTTGGGTCTGAAGATGAATTCGTTGAGAACAATACTCACGTGTCTGCGTACCCAACTTGGGATGTTTGGCGTCTCAAGACCTTCCGCCCTACTAATGCTGGATGCCTTATGAGAAACATGACAAGTGAAAGTTTTTGTCCGGTTTGCCAAGAAGGTTGAATTTGATTATGCGTCTTTTGTAGATTTAATCATTTTTAATTAGCTCTCGTAAGATTAATTCTCTTTTAAATCATTGGTATTTTTAGGCATGTGGGCACAGTTTTTGGAGAAGGTATCCCTAATTGATAGTGTTCAAGTTTCTGATACTGTTTTAAATGGAACCAGAAAGGTGACCGTAAATACATTGCAATTGGGCCAACTGAGACAGAAACGTATTTCGGGTGAAAAATTAGAGACCAAATGGTTTCTAGAGGACATAGAGCAAACTCAACTCAGAGATTTATTCACCATTGATGCTACGCCAGGAGTTTGGCTTGTCGAAGTACATTTTGTAACTAGCGAAGTTAGAAACGACCCGAGAAATTTGCTGACGTCATCTGAGGTAGTTGTCGTCTCACCTCCTTAATAAATATTACATAAATATTGTTTAAAATGTCAAATGTTTCATTTGAACCGATTAAAAATGTATGTTTAACAATAGAATGGTATAAATAAGAATATTCAGTTTGATTATTAATCTAAACACGTTATATAATGTCACATTTTACATTACGCGACGAAATACATACAAGCAGTAACACTGATTACATTACTAATTTGATAAGCCCTCGCCGATCCAGGCATTCATTTCATGATTATATTATAATCTCGAGATTACATTTTCTCCAGCGAAGGCATTTAGATGTCAAAATCCACGTATTGGTTTATCACAACCATATCTTAATTCAAAATTGTCTGCATGCACTATATAAACGATTGGCTCATACGATTTGGAAAATCAATAATAAGTAGTTCGAATCTTGTTAATTCCAAGTAAGCATCTTTTATTGCAATGGAGCTGAAACTATTACTTTTATTGGGAGTTTTCCAGCAAATGTAAATTATTAATTTTTGGCTTAAAAAATTATGAAAAATAAATAATATAGATACAAGTACGTAGTAAATTTACAACGCCTACATGTACTATGTTTCCTGAATTTTAGAGCTGGACAAGCATTCCATCTCAAATTCCATCAATCTCCCGAGGAAAATTTTTCTTGCATACTTATTGAAGACGACCACTTGCCAAACTATCGCGGTCTGGAGTCAAGAGATGAAAAAGAGCTCAAGTATTTCATCAGCCCGGCAGTGAAAGTCGCTCAGGATCATCATTCGTCAACAAATTATGACGCCAAAATTGTTGAAGTATTTTCTAACACCCGCAATGTTGCTGAAGCCTTTATGGAATCAATGTGCAAATCCATTCAAAAGCTCGAACCTCTACTTACCAGTACTAATGCAGATGAAAAACTTACTGCCCCTGAAATTCGTAAAATTGTAGATGGGGGCGACCAGAGAAACCGAATTGACGTTGTGTTCATGGGAGATGGTTACACTGCCTCAGAACGTGACCAATTCTTTTCCGACATGGCAAGGCTTACGACAGAAATGTTTGAAGGTATTACCTTCCGTAGCTACTTGCCTCTCTTTAATATCTGGGCCGTTTATGTGGAAAGTGAGGAGTCAGGAATAGGATACAACGGGCCAAAGAATACTCCATTCGGTCTTTACCGAGAAAGTGGACAACTTCGTGGAATATATCCAGGAAATTCCCAATATGCTAGACAAGTCTGTGCCTTAACAGGTGCATCAGGATGTGACTATCCCAGCATCATTGGAAACGATGATTTTTATGGAGGTCTGGGAGGCGAGTTTGTGATATCAACCAAAAGCGAGAGAACAGGAACGGTCGTTTTAAGACATGAAATGGGTCACAATTTTGTTAATGTTGGAGAGGTAAAATTAAAAAGAATTCTTTGATATATGGTTTTAAAGTGGTAATGCATATAGCTTGTCTCTCGGTTAAGGAATATGACAACGGTCAAGTATATCGTGGTGTCAACGCGGCAACTTCTGTTGCATCTCTCGGATGGAGTGCTTGGCTAAGTGGAGAAAGGAAAGAGGAAAGGGCAATTTACCGGCTATTAGAATATCCTTGGGCAGACTTAGCTAGAGGTCCAAGATCGTTTACATTCACTTCTGATGGACAATATAGTCGATGGAATCTGGTTGCGACTGTAAGTGCAGCGGGGGAGGAAGATTCTTTGGAATTCATACTAGACGGAGAAGTTCTTCCCTGGAAAACAAATGGTTTTGATGATCGAGAGTTTTACCTTTGGTCAGGAGAAGGTGGATTTTCCGCAGGACAACACAATTTTTCAGGTATTTGGAACTAACATTTCCATGAATAATTTTATCATGTCATTTTCTGATAACATACTTGCATTTCACATTACCAATCATAGTTCGTTCCAAAACTCCCTCAACTCATCCCGATATTCCAAGAATGATTTGTTCCATAAGACTGCATGAATATGGAAATGAGGACGAGTTCCACATGTCCGACTCATATGTGTCAGCGTATCCAACATGGGATACCTCTCGTCGAAAAACGTTCCGCCCTACCAGTGAAGGATGCCTCATGAGGAACATGACAAACCCACAATTTTGTCCCGTTTGTCAGGAAGGCATGTGGTCGCAATTTCTGCAAAGGGTTTCGCTAATTGACAATGTAACGCTTTCAGACAGTTGTGTGGATCTTAAAAGGGAGATAACTGTAAATACTTTAAAGCTGGGTCAACTAAGATCCCCAGGAAATGAAGTGCCTGGAGAAACCCTGGAGGTACGATGGTACAGCAACAATCAAGAACAGACTGAGCTTAAAGACCAATTTAGTGTTAATGCTACAACAACGGGGAATTGGGCCGTTGAAGTTCACTTTAATACTACGGAAGTCCGAAGCGATCCAAGAGATCTTTTAACTTCTACACTTACGTTCGTTGTTCCGTCATGCTGAGAAGCAGACATCCCAAAACAACATAACACATTGATTTCAATTTTAACTTTACTCTATATTATTTGACTCATTTCATTATAATCTTTGTGAAAAGAAATATAAATTATTTTCCAAAAATACATTAGAAAAGTCTAATGCTACATGCATATGGCTGCGGAAACAATTAAAAACATTTTAGAATTCCGAGTGTGAAAACTTATCCAAAATATATGAAATATGAATTGCATTCTTATGCTTTCATCGATCATAATTTTTTAAAACTCATAATAAAACCAAATGAGTAGCATTTGAATCCGATTTTTTTTCTTTAAATACAATTTTGTGGTTGTACTTGAATCGGAAATGAACACGTACACATTTATGTAGTTGGAAGTAAAAGGAAGTATTTAGTTTTAAGTGCATACACACCTACTAAATGTATCTGTGCTGCATGACAAATGACAATAATTGCACTTTATGTAAAGCATAACTTTGCAGATCTTTTAGTTCAGCATCACATGACAGTTCTCCGTGACACAAATGTGTTATCACATCGTGAAAATTTGACGTATGGATTCTGACATAATTAGAATTAAGTCAACAGAGAGTAATCGTTCTGATAGTAATGAAGTTATAACATTCGAAATTCAATTAAACCCCAGATTAACGCGTGAAGTCGATGTTCATGAAAACACGAAGTCGAGACATGATTACATGATGGATTATCTCATCTTATCCGCATGAAAATGACATTTACTGAATGTTATTTTTCGACATAACTTTGTTTGAAAATAACACACACAACACATTTACTTTTCATTCTTATTAATTTAGTAATTAAAAAGGTGTTGTAATTTAAAAAACGGAATAATATTAATATTTTGCAATAGCTGACTTGGTATCATTAATTTATTGATAGTTTTTAAAATGTTATATTTAGCTGTTTTACTCTGCAGTTGGATTGCTCAAATGTAAGAATACGATTGAAATAAGTACATATGTATGCACTTACCAAAAAATGAAGAAAATATATTTTCTAATAATATTCTTCCAATTTTTATTTTAAAGAGAAGGGCAGGCATATCATTTGAAGTTTCACGTACCATCTTCTAACGAGAATAATTCTCCATGCGTCCTTATTATCGATGAATTTTCTCAAAACTACCGAGGTTTCCACAATGGAGATGGCTTGAAGTATTCAATAAAACCAGCAATAAGCTCTCCAGATCACTTTCCAATTTTACATGGGGAAAATGAGGATAAGATAGTTGAAGTATACGCAAGAGAGCATGGAGAAGCTCAAGCTTTCATGCGAAGCTTGTGTAAATCGACTGAAAAAGTACAGCCGCTACCAACAACCCTATCCGGTTCCCCAAGAAGAGTAGAGCCAGAGCTTCGAAAAATAGTTGACGGGGGTGATCAGAGAAACCGCATTGACGTGGTGTTTATGGGAGATGGGTATACGGCATCAGAGAAAGAGCAATTTTTCCAAGATATGCAGCGACTCACTGAAGAGATGTTTGAGGGAACCACATTTCGAAGCTATCTGCCAGTTTTCAATATTTGGGCTGTTTACGTAGAAAGTCAAGAGTCTGGAATCGGTTACAATGGACCCAAGAATACCCCGTTCCGACTTTACCGTGAATCTGGGCAACTTCGGGGAATATTCCCTGGAAATTCTCAATATGCTAGACAGGTTTGTGCGTTGACTGGTACGGGTGGATGCGATTATCCGAGTATTATTGGCAATGATGATTTTTATGGAGGGTTGGGAGGTGAGTTTGTTATATCTACAAAAAGCAATAGAACTGGCACTGTTGTCTTGCGTCATGAAATGGGACACAATTTTGCTGATGTGGGCGAAGTAAGAAATCTAAATTTTGAGCAATTTTAATTTAGCCAAATAATTATTAAAAGAGGATAGCTGTTTACTTTGTTAATGGTATAAATTCTAGGAATATGATGATGGGTCTGTGTATGATGGTGTAAACTCTGCGCGGACACTAGCATCTTTAGGATGGACTAGCTGGTTGGCAAGAGAAAAGCGAGAAGAGCGTGCCATGTACCGTCTTTTAGAATATCCCTGGACAGATCTCTCCAGGGGACCAAGATCTTTTACATTTTCATCGGATGGCATCTACAACCGCTGGTACCTTGAGGTAACTAAATTGAAGTGATACTTCATGTGTTAGGATTTGTATTGAGAAAACTCAGAAAAATTGGTCAAATAATGTTACAAATAATCATTCGGATCATTCGGAAAACAACAGGTTACAGTAAGTGCAGCTGGAGAGGATGACAGCCTTGAATTTCTTTTGGATGGAGAAGTTCTCCCGTGGAAGACTTCAGGGTTTGATGATAGAGAATTTTATGGCTGGTCAGGAAACGAGGGATTAACATCCGGAAGTCACAATTTTACTGGTAAGCATAATATTGTGTGGTGTGGTGAAAATACACAGTTGGTTATTCTTCTCTTAATCTTTGAGTATTTATTTCTTGAATGAAAATTTATTACAATTTCACAGTTCGTGCAAAGACTGCTTCAACTCACCCAGACATTCCCAGAATGATATGCTCAATTTCACTTCACGAGTACGGAACCGAAGAAGAATTTGTCATGTCACCAGACCATGTTTCAGCGTATCCCACTTGGGATGCTTGGCGTGTAAAAAGGTATCGTCCAACTAATGAGGGTTGTCTCATGCGTAACATGACACACGATAGCTTCTGTCCAGTATGCCAAGAGGGTAAATAAATATGTCAACACATTTGATACTTTGTAAAAGTAGTGTTCTTTTCAAATTCATTTTGCAAATTCGTGCTAGGAATCTGGTCACAATTTCTTGAGAGAATTTCCATCATTGACGGTGTGCGAATTTCAAACAACACATCATCCGATGGAACTCGTGAGGTAACAGTTGATACATTGAAATTAGGTCACTTGAGGGCTCCAGGAAACGAAGTTCCAGGCGAAACATTAGAGGTGAAATGGATTCGTAATAATCAAGAGCAATCATCTCTCGCAGATCAGTTCACTATTCAAGCCGAGCCTGGTAATTGGGCTGTTGAGGTGCACTTCAACACCCCTGAGGTTCGATATGATCCTACAAACTTGCTCACGTCCACCGTGAACTTTATTGTTCCCTCATAAATTAAATGTAAAATATGCTATAAATAAAACATTTTTTCGTTTTCATCATATCTTAAGATGTTTAAAATTATTTCGAGAAACTTCTCATTTATGATCATTTGTATGCGTAAATTTGGCGTGTAAATATTTTGTAACAAACTTACTCAGTTCAAGAGTCTTATAAATTTCTTCACCTTATCAACTCTGTGACAAATTAGATTTACAGTGATATATCTGTATATACAACATAATTAAGCTTAGTGTAACAACAAAGAAACAATGATGAAAACATCATGTTCATGTTTTTCTAACGAATTCGCGAGGCGCAGCATAAACAGAATTTCAAAAGATTAACAAGGCATAAGTTTCCAAAGAGTTGTGGCAATAGTAGTCGTCGGATTTGTCAAGTTGTAGTTATGTATGGAGAAAAACAAAGCAGAGAGACTAGCTTATTCAACACAAAAGTGTTTGAAACAAACAAAATTACAACTTTTGCTTTTGATGTCTGAAATATACCAAAATCCCTGACAGTAGCAGTAAAGACCAAAAAGCTTTCAGTTAGCTGCAAAACAAATACGGAGAAAAGCATATAATAATTATTTGTTGAAGTGTGAGAATCATTATAATTATATGAAATACGCACACTATGATTTTGCGGTAGTACGTATAATTTAACCCAACGTGGACGGACATCATTGCAACTGCCAGCCTTTTTTTCCTTTCGCAGCAAAAAGCTCAAAAGATACAACATTATTTTCCTGCTAGCAGATAATTATAGAGAAACTATTTCCTAATGAAGATCAAGACGCAAGAATAACAAAACAGCAGAGTTACCCCAAAAGTTGAACAAGAGCTTTCTCCATCCAAAAACATATACCTCATTCCTCATTTTATCGCCTTTGCTATAGAGGTTTGCTTATGTTACAGCTAAGCCCTGTATCCTAAACTCAACTCCTTGAGAATAAATTGTCGCTCTTTTTGTTTGCAGACTTTGTTGTTTTCTGTTATTTTTGTTATCCACGGTGTGTTTTGTTTCTGTGTGTAAATTAAAGCACCACTACACGTTACACCAACCAAGTAACAAGTACAAAACATGCGCATGTATCCCAATAAATCAGAGTGACAAACAAGAAAATGTTACAAACAATTTTTTTCTCTTTTACGCCACGCTACGCTTTGCTTATTTTCATTTGGCCGTGCCATAATGAACTCATTGACAAGCAAAAGTGGAGGAAAAAATAAGTGCTGTTATATGGTCATATTCAAAATCACAGTCGTTACCCATTGAACACTTTACAGCTAGAAGTGGCGTTGCGTTGGCTTGTTTCAACTTTAAGCTATTAAAATACTCATGTAACTTTGTGCACACATATGCCACATAGATTTTACTCTTTATGTGATTTTTTAAAGTAGAAAAATAGAGGAGAGCCCTTGGAAGTCGTTAAAATGTTTCGCTTCATTAGGTCTCAGCACCTCTTGTTTTCATATCTAATTTGCCTCAAATCCCTTTACAATTTCCTCTTCGTTCATGTATGAAAGTACAGTACACTCCCAGTGGGATGCTGCGTCAGTGCTGTACGAACGAACAAAAATAGTGATTGCACATTTCAAGTGTAAAGTACTTTACTTTACTTTTATATCTTCATAACTCACCCAGTTGCTGTGAACTTCATTTTTTTCAAAAGCAGCCGATTGTTTGTTAGAAAAATAACGACGCACATGCAATAATATTGTACAAAAGTGTGAAAGTCAAGGATGCGTGTGCTGCTTAATGTATGAATGAATGAATTTGAATACAACACGAGAGTTGGAGAGTATGCACACTTCACTATAATAATCACTATGAAATTATGACTATAATGTATTTTTATATGAATTTAGAAATTTTACAATGTATTTGCCCGGTTGGCATTTTACTAAAAAGTGTTGCAATATACAAACTTAAGATATTTCTGTTTACATAAATGTTTGGATAGAAACAAGCAATAATAATAAAAAATACCCATATGAACATAAAATTATCATTAGAATGTGTTTATGAGAAAAGGGACTCGTAAATGTCCACATTCTTACAATGCCCCAGTTATCCCAGAAGTATCCAGCATGCAATGAACGAGAACTGCTCGCCATGGTCCGTTTAAATTTCATCGATCCTTGAAGAAAGAAAAGACATTTGAAAAAACGAGCAGTTTGTCTTCAATGAGCTGTGATAAAACATTAAAAATACTATTTTTTGTTGTGCTTTGGAATTCATCATTTACGCCCATTATGGCGTATCCCACTGCTGAAAAGTTATCCTCGCATGATTTGTATTTCTGGAAGAAAAACTTGCTTAAATATTATTGCAACATTTCAGTCCATTATATTCAACATGTATAAAGGAAACTTAATTGTTAACATGAAAGATGACCAAAGGCAAAGAAAAAAGAGATCCTGACAGCAGCTACGTGTGAAATGTTACTTTTGGCGTTTATCCGTAAACTCATACATTATCTTCGGCTACGGCATGTTTTTTTGTACCTTAACTGACCAAGATGGTACGAAATGAAGAATGAGCTACGCTGTGGAAAATATTACAATTGCTGACTTGTTGTGTTGCATGCATACCTAGATAAAAGTTAGTGCGTTACATTTATGACTGGGATCATAGGACGAACGATTCAGCGTGAAAACCATTATTAATCACCGCATTACCCCAGCGGCACTCATCACGTCAATTTCAATTTTTTACACCTTAATCTAATAAAACACTTGATGTATACCTACAACTCTTGTGAGTTAAATGAGCATAAAAGTCTCAAAGGATTGCACCGCCAACAACACATAAATGTTTTGGTACTAATAGTTTAATTGGTTTCATTTTCATGTATTCAGCCTTTTATGTTTGATTTAAAATCAGAAAAACAAATAGAAAAAAATCATTATTTAAAGCCAAAAATATTTCCTTCGGTGTAAAACAATAATGATGTAGTTTAAACCATTAATATCAATTTAATTACACACCTGTATAATTAGCATACAGTTGAAAACATTACTGTTTGGTTATGAAATATTTTATTCTACCTGTTTTATAACTGCACAAAAATTGTACATGCATTGCATCTCTTCCTTCAAAAACTTTTAGTTTGAACTTTGCCCTGCTCCCAACCAATATTACACATTATATGCACCATAATTTCGTGATCAAGTTAACGTAAAAACTACGAAGAACAATGGGTTGTACTCATCATCAGCGTTAGTGAGGAACTAATTGCATCAATCTTTGCAGAAACACGATGTGGGCTGACAAGCTGGGAAAAATTGTCACTTCTCTTTTAATAAGTACAACATACTTCATCCTATTTGTTAGAGTAACAACATCTCCAGTGCAGTGGTACTTATATGCCTTCATTACAAAAGGGAAAACTGGCAAGGAACCATAAAAATTGTTGATACAACATGGCAACATGGTTGTAGTCCGGGAAAAAACATGGCATGTTGTGTAGTTCAGTAGTATAAACGTCATCAAACAAGAGAGGCGCAGTAATAATGGTCTATAGCTGATGAGGCTTTTTTTGGTGACAATTGACGGATTTCCCGGTAACAAAGAGGGTGTGAAGTGCAAACTCCAGGAAACATGGAGCTGACGATGATGAAGAAAAAAATGAGAAGGGCGGAGATGACACTACTACGTGATGTATTGAGAATAAGTATAAACTGATAATGATGATTACACACAAAAATGGGGACAAGAAACCAACCCAAGAGTCAAGTCAGAAGAGTTAACTGTATCATCATTTGTTTCCTGCTATAATCAAAAATATGAACACAATGTGGTGAACTATATATATGTTTTGTACATACCATTATATAATGCTTGGAATATTTTTGGCATGTAAAGCAATATAATGTACATAAATATTTCACTTGATTTTCTATAAGCAAGCTCATTTTATGTCTTATCCACTTTCACTGAAATGTCTAAGTCCCATCAAATCTGGTGATGGAATTATTTTGATGATTAAAGTGAAAGTGTTCCTTGAAATGTCTTTGAAAACTGCTGTAAATCTGTCATAAAATGAAGTAAATAACGTTACAAATACATGTTTAAATCGCGCCGGAGAAAGCGATTGGATTTTTAAAAAATTATTAAAAACATATTCAAACGAAAAAATCTACTATTTCATTCCTTTGTAACAAACCTTTAAATAAATATAGAGCAAACCTTCAAAATCAATTCAAGAAATGAAAATTTGGAACTGATATTGGAGTGGAATTAGTGTCATTCTATTAACAGTTGATCAACTTCATTGTTCACAATTCTGTAAAACACGGTTGATAAATCGTATTTTCGTTGTTATGTTGTGCAATGTTGTTTTGTTCGATTTGCTTTTTAATTCGGTATGCACGATGTCGAACAGCACGCTACCTGATACATTCATCTTCAATTGTCCATGACACAATTTCAAAATAATAAAATACCTAATTCACGAAATTATGGGATATCAACATTACCATCTCTCTGTAGAGTGGATATTACGTGTAAATGGAGTGGAATGGAGTACGACGATCGTCATGAGAAGCATGATATTTATGCTGTCTGTTGAAGGATGCCGATTGCCGACTACATAATAGAAAGGTGATGATGACGATAATAATAAGGTAATGGTAAAATTTCAACTTTAATTCTGAAATACTTCTTTACATTTCATTGTTCTGCAATGTCAGAATACAAGAATACTGAAGAAAGTATTGGAACAAAAGACAATTTGAAATTGAAAGTATTGTAAGTTATAGAGTAATCCGATCAAATTGTTCGTGCCATTTGTTACGATACATCAAATTGTGTAACGACAGAGCGAGGCCACTAAAAATGACATTTAAATTTATGCAGTAATGAAGATGGTGCATGTGGAAATTTTCCAAATCAACTTTAATAATACGATTTTCTTTGAAATTTCAATTTAACACCTTATGTCCCCCAAAACGTATAAATACACAAAGATGAACGAATAAAACTAACTCTAAATTAAAATCGTTTTTCTTTCTCAAATATTGTCACATATAGCCCAAGTTATTTGGTACATATTTTGAAAGGATTTTAAATTTTCATTTCGTGAAAATTGCAAAAACAAAGCTGGAAAAGAGCGCAACATTTATAAAGCACCAGAACTTTATATAAATCGACCAAATCTAGTTTTCTTACGAAATGTATTCATTAAAATGAACATGTTTTCATTCTGCTTCTTATTTATCCTGCCATCATGTTGAAGCATTTAAGGTTTCGGTTCAAATTATTTTTCCCTTTAAGGCTGTAGATCTAGAGCTAGCTGTATGAAAACTAAAAAATGACAATAACTTACACAACAAAAATATTTTTCAGATTCATGGCGAATAACTCACCGCGATATTTTTCGCTTAATACACAGCGCTGATTCACCTTTAGAAGCCACTAATGATGAAAAATATGGTAAAAAATGTACAGGGCTCTTTGAAAAGCCTTTTGTTACTTATGAATTCTCTAAAGCACAAAAGAAAATGTCTATGTGGCTCAGCAAATATCCACCTATCAAAAGTTTTTTTTTGCGAGGACGTGAATACTTTTGAAGCAGATGAGAAGAAAGTTCAAGCAAGGCTTTTATGAATATACTATGTATGCAGTATATTATATTACGCCTTTTACACCATTTTTTATTCACGCGAATAAAACGGTATGTGTCCACCTCATTAGTACAAAGTGACTTTGAAGTGCTTTACATTTTTTGTTAAAATATTTTTCTTTCCATTATACTTTTCTTGTTCTTGATACCCTCATCATCGTTGAGTCCGTCACTGTTTTTTCATACCCTTTGTGAAGTTTTGCCGATGCACAACCATAAATTAATGTAAACTTCATGAAGACGAGTACTAAATGAGCACAATATGAACACATACAGTTCTCATCTTTTTTATTATCACGTAACAAACAAAACGAAAGATGGCCAACATATTATAATACTAAAGGGTACTCCATATACAATATAAGCAGAGAAGAAGACTTGAGTTAATATAACAATAATATACGAGAAAAATGTCATGTTTAATAAAAGTTCATGCTTACATTTTTTGTGCGTACCGTGTGGCACATCAAATAATTATTTCACAAGAATCAGCATCATCATCACGATGTTTTTCGTGCCTTTCAAATGAAGCTTATGAAGTCACCGTTTCCAACATTCTGTTTATTCTTTGCAGTTGACAGTCATACGTTTCATTTTTGTATTTTTACAATGTTATACACAATAGCGTCAACTTTTTGAAAACATATATCATTTATTTGCTTAAGAAGGCATCATGCCATCATCATGCTTTCAGTTTGTCCATACGTGTGTATGAATCTTACTGTTTTTGCCCTGAAAAGAATAATTTTTCTTCCTTGTCAGCAGATGAGAATCTTTGCCCGTTTAAGGCAGTGAAGCGTGTAATTTTGATTAATATTTTGTCTTGTCTGAGTAAAATCAATGTATTTACAATTTGGACATTCTTTAAGGAGATTTTTATATTTTAAAGGAATTCTACGTGATTTCAAGGATTTTGTTGGGACTATCATTTGCATTATTTACGTACGACGTCCTGTCGTCATTTGTTATTAATTTATATTTGCATTTCGAATGTGTGCATCTCTCGACTAACTTGCTGCGCATGGCCCATGGCACTATGCGGTCGAATTTAGTGATATTGGAAAAACCGTCGGATAGAAGTAGCAAAAGAGTTGATTACATACGTAATGATCCTTAATGAATCATTTGGTTGGTGTTAAGTCAGGTAATAATTTCTATCAAAAACCAAATTTCATGCATGAGACATCCTGCGGTGGTTGCTGCTCCATGTAATTTCGTATGCGTAAATACTATGAATTCGCCACTCTCCGTGATCAGCTTGAATTTAAACAACATGCTTAATATGTCATCATCATGATGAGTTCCTTGAGTTTTGTATCGTCTCTAGTTAGCAATATCATAATTTTTGTAAATCTTGCCATAAATTTAGAAAAATTTCGTGAACGAAAGGAAGCTGCTAAAAAGGGAAGGGATATCTTAATTCGTAAAATTCATTTAGTAATAAATTTGTAAAAGCATAATGAAATTTTTGTGATACCACAAATGTCATGCTGTTTTAACATAGCTAATTCATATGAGAATCTCATAATGAGAAATGAATCAAATCATTCCGTACTTTAGTTACGTACATTACTTGAGTTTCTTTTAAAAATATATCGTCTTTTCAGTATGCTTGTACAACTACAGGACAAAAATTCTTTTATCTTTTTTACAATCTCGGTTTGATTTGTGGGCTTGTAACACTATAAAATATCTTTAATAAACATACAAAGGTAAGTAGTCATCATGTTTGCTCTCCTGTTGCTAATTTGCCACATTGAAAATAAATTAAACAGTTTATACGAAAAAATCTACTGTACAATCATTATTGGGTGTGTTGTGGTGAGTGGCGAATCAAATGATGAATATGATATACTCTTTTAATGATGTCACACTGCGTAATAACTTTTTAATTATAGAATGCTTTTATTCATTCCTTCATATGTTTTCAAAGCTTGTATCGTAATTTAATCTTTATGTACTTTGTAAAATTTAAGAATCTGTCCCCACACCAAGGGGAGTCTATAGTGCATATTTTAAAGGAAGTTGAAAATACAACGCCCTAGAGCCTACCTGGGTGGATATCTAGCTGAAGTAGCTGTAAATTTGTTCGGTAAATTTTGTGGTGTAAAACTAATAGCCGTGCAATTTATTACCGAATCACATTTTAAGATATATTGGAGTAACAATAATTTCAAAAAGAGAAAAGGCAGTAACCTCGAGATTTACGAATTAATTCATTAAAAATTAATACGTGCTCAAGAAACCAAAACGTATCGCTATTACCTCTTGACCAACCCATTAAATTACAAAAATTGTAATACTGACTAATTCAAAAAAAATTATGGTATATTATTTGTCAACTACACCCTGTCTTTGTACACTTTTAGGACATCTTTAATAGCCGTTAGTCTACTCCTGGCGCACGCAGCACCGCTGGAGGGAAAATTATACTTGTTGTAAAAGGTTATCTTGATTTTTGAAAATACTAAAAGCGTGGCATGCAAGTATCATCAAACGTGCATAAGAAGCTAACTACTACGCTTTAAATATTACTTCAAATACCACGAAGATAGAGATGATGAGATGATACGATGAGTAGTTTTATGAATACGACACAGCGTGCATGCCCGTTGCAAAGAAATTGCTACCGCGGAGTAACCAACATTTATCCCCTTCGATCTTACGCCGGTCTGACAAGAACATTATGACAAAATGAAAAATTACCTCGTCTACAACGTCTCGTCTACAAGTTGTATTTGTAAAAGACACTGAGAGATGTGAGAACGAGATGGATCACTGATATTCTCCTAAAGGTCAAACCAATATGAATACATAATGTTCTTTTACAAGAGATAATGGCACAATAGTGATAAAAGGCCACTTGAGTTTATTGAGAATATAGCACTCCATCTCATCAGAAAAGGAGAAAAATAAACATGTGTGTTAAAAACAGACCGCAATTTTAACACTGTCAAGATCAGTATAATTTCAGTTCAATCTGTAAATATGGCTCCTGTTTAAATTTACATTGCGGACAACATGACTCGGAGGATTTTCAACAGTTAACTTTTAGTATTACATCTTGACATGACAGATATGTTGTATAGTTTTATGCATTTCCATCTTAATTTTTGTAAATGTCTTTCGCTAATGAAAACTAATTGAAATAGTTACCAACAACTGTAAAATTTAACTGCTCAGAGTCTCATGCATGCAGATCAGCAAAGATTTACTGTGCGTCTGTTTGTACATTCACATCCTTTTTTATAAAATGATCAATTGAGAAGAAAGCCGGCCGTCCAGTCACACACTCACACACTTCGTTATATTTTGTCATCTCTTTGAGAATAGATAAAAGCTGGCATGCAAATTTTTTCATGCATGCTATCATTTTACTAGTTAGCCAAATCGCAAAACATAGACAATATTAATCAGCAAACAGACGATAATAATGATGTTGGTTGATGATTTGTGGCAATACGTATTATTTAAACAGTCAACTTTGCGTTTTATTTCAATGGTCTTACGAGCTAGCGGAGATATGAAGAGTTAAGTGTTATGAATGATGTTGATATTTTATTTTAGTTATTCAATAGACAGCAACCACAAAACATAAGACCAGTTATTCAAAAACAAGCGGCCATTTTCTGACGATGTCTAAAAATAGCCTTTCCAATATGTGAAATGTTATTCTAATATCAATTAAGAATGTACAGTTAATGTAATTTCAGGCGGGCTTAAGTTTTTTAATTATAAATGTTGAATGTAAATATCTTCAGGCCTCAGGCAAACAGAAAAGACATGAAATGTAGAGCCAGATTTTATTTTGCCGTGCTGCTTTTCTACTACCAATCAATTCAAGTACCATAATATATCATCTAAAATATCGTTGAAAGAAAAAGTTTTGTATATTTTATCTAAATGGTTGATCAAGCCAATTTTATTCAATTAAGAAGATCAAAGGCAGATCTCCAAATATCCCTGCTTTCAATTTATAATGCTTATACTTATTTATTTCAAATTGCCGTTCTATGTAACTCTTGTAGTTGTAACATTTCATTGTGCAAGACTTTTGAACGTTTTTGAAAATGTACTTCAGATAGATGCACCATTTATTAATAATAAAATAATAGTAAGACTAGTACTTTAAGTAAAAAATAAAGAAGTGCTGGAAGTATTTTTTACTGATTTTTAAAGTTAGAAGTAAAAAAAAATGACAAAGTTTGATGCCAATGCCAATACTCTAATCTATCGATTCATGCAATAATAATTTTTGCCCATTTGATTAGCATGTAACCGTTAATTGGCCGTTAATCCAGTACCGTTGGACCGATTTGGCTGTAAATCAATAGGCTTCTTACTTGTACCCTAAGGTACTTGTGTACCAAAAAATTTGAAGTCAGTAGGTCAAAGCGTTTTTGAATTAGAGCGTGGACAGACATACATACATACATACAGACATGAAACACAAAATCAGTAAGAAGTACTAAAGCACTTCTTAATAAAGTAGCTATTTGTGTTCGAGAATTGACAACAATAACAGTCAAATCGAATGAGAGCATTGAATACATAACAGATTCTCTTGCTTGGTTGTGCTATCTAGCCGAATAATCAAAAGCACGACTTTTCGTACAGTAAATCGATAAACCAAATCAGTATTCATTGAGTTTTCTAAAGAATATTCCTTGTCCTTTTGTTCTTTCACTCAATTTCTACTTTTACTTCTATCCAGTAGAAAATAAAGTAGCTATTTTCTGGAGTGATATTCACTTGAGAAATTTGAAAAGAAAAGAACAAAACGGCTCGCTTTTATATGCTGCATAAATCTAACGATTTTTTATTGGACCGTCGGGCCAAAAACACATTGGCAGGTTTTTCACTCACCTAATATTTCATGAGCGAAAATAATTTTGAAAATAAGAATCAAGATCAAAGCTTGAACTTCATTTTTAAAGGAGTGAATAAAATCTTATACATAACTGGATTAATCTATTTTCGAATATATAGCTTGTGAATATCATTGTTTCGCTGTTTCGGCTACACACTTTTTTCCGTATTTCACGAATATTACATTTATTTCTTCGTGATATACATTACTAAAAGCAGATGGGGAGACGTGCAACCACAACGTGAGTCATTTGAATTCACTTTGTATTATGAATGCGTGTGTAGTGTGTACGGTGCATGTGCGTAGAGTGCGTAGTGCGTACCCTCACTTGACTCAGATCACGCAAATGTAAAAAAAATGAAACAAATTTATCTCGAGATGTGGTTTTAATATAGCGGTTTGAACTTCGGTTAACTAAAGATGAAAAGTATTATGAGTAATGTAAGCGTTTATATGATTGTAAGGTCTAAATATAATACATAGGAATACATAAATAAGTACTTTTATCAAAAAGAGCTATTCGCTTTCATTTGAAAATTGAATAAATTGTTGCTGTTGTTTACTTTTGGAGATAAATCGTCTTATACATTTAATATGTGTTTTATTTTTCTCTCAGCTTTACTTTCTGATGCATATGATGTATTGCAGAATATCTGTTCGATGCTCGCCATTTAATGATGCTTGTACACACACACAATTGTGTTTAATATCATCATATTTATTTATCCAAAAATTTA
Organism: Entomobrya multifasciata; assembly: GCA_034693345.1. Lineage (NCBI taxonomy): Eukaryota > Metazoa > Arthropoda > Collembola > Entomobryomorpha > Entomobryidae > Entomobrya > Entomobrya multifasciata. The sequence goes on along the minus strand of JAQFXM010000074.1, from coordinate 48,237 downwards.
ATACATAACTATTTACCTTTTTATTTTTGTATATGCAACAATGTAATACTGGATGATGTGGAGATAATCATGGTGCATTTAAGTTCCTTGATTGAGGTTAACAAGGAGAGATTGCTTTTAATTGAGATTGCGGCCCATTCCACGATAATTGCGTTCGCTTTTAATCAAATGATGGATGTGATGTTTTGATGAGTGAGCGAGGAACGTTGGTAAAACTGTACTTAAGGATTGGAACAGTGTGTATCGCGGTTTATCTTTGAATCTTTTAACCAAAATTGTTAAATGCACCATTCTATAACCAGTTGGTTGGCAATTTGATTTCTTTTTCTGTTAATTATCACGTGTATAAAACACTATCGTATAGTTGATCAACAGTCAATTGTAATACTTTAGACAGACGTATCAACAATGCTCAACATTTAGGCAATTATGAACCCATAATTTGTTTTCATATTTTCATCCTTCATCATTATTTTGCACATTAATGGATTTTACATCTTGATTGATGTTAATACCGTGACAAAGACAGTGTTGCAATGGTTCATCAGCAGGAGCCGTCAGTTCTAATAGCTTATAGCCAGATATCTTTCACATTCTCACGATCATACTAGCAGATTACATAAATGTTAAGTGAATGCTCTAAAGTACACGATCATTACTTCAGATGAGAGTTCGTTCTCAAGAAGTTTTTGCTTGTGCCATGTCCTTCCCGAGAGCTATACATAAACTCGTAAAGACTTGATTGGGGGAAATCGAGCGATTTATCCATCCATCTGAAACTTTTATGTACATATTTATTAGAGATCTGATAAGCACAACCACCAGCAGATCTGCATGCACTCTCTAAAAGTTCGCTCTTACCCCAAAAGATCATCTTATTGTATCAAAGCCAAACTCTATTGTTGGTTTAGCTAAACGTTTGCATTGTTATCTGTTCAACTGGATATGCATGTTTGTATTTAACATCTCTGTGATGCTTGCTAGATATAACCAATGCGGTAAATAGGTAAATAGTAGAGATTGTGGAATTTGAAATTACGCACAGTGGCAAGGACTCACTGTCACTTTAATAGATAGACAATGAAAAAGACACGTGTCTTCAATCATGAAACAATTGATGCAACAAGGGCATGCCACATTTTTCTGCGATAAAACTGCAAAACTTACAATGGAGTACTCAATGTTTGTAGATTTTGAATGCATGCATACGGAGCTTTTCAAGTTGTGCGTGGGGGTCAACAGTAAAATTGATGCATTTTTAACATCGCCATTTACTGATCATATCGACACGACAAATTTAAGTAGTCATTTTAAGAATTTGCTTGTGATAAGTGGAACGGTTGCACACAAAAAGTTTTTGTTTAATCGTCAGAGTAATCAAAGCCCGTGCAGATCCTCATAAAAGTGTATTGTGCAATAATGATAAACACTGTCTGAAATAATATACTCACTCTTCAAAGCCAAGGAGGGTTATATTAGAAATGGAGGGAGGAAAGTCTTTGTAAAATAAAAAAAATATATGTAATTTTGGAGAAGCCGAAATTGTTGCCATCGACAAAATTCAATGCTTTTCAAATGGAAGCAGGTTGCTAACGAAGTTGTTATGAAGCCGAACTCCATGTATTTAAATGGAGCTCGATAAAGCATACGAAAATAACATTGTTACTCCATCCTTATTCTTAAGGATTCCTGTTCAAAGCAGTCATTCAATTTTCTATACAAAGTATAAAAATACATTTATTGCATTGTTGGCGTTGTCTGTTCGTGTGACTGAAGTAAAAGCCACATCGTTAACTCCCTTATACTTCATGATGATTTACTTGTTTACTTCCATTGTTTCCCAATAATTTTTACAAACTTGCCATTATAGCACTCGGTTGTCCGTCCGTAGTTTATAACTGCCTGCGTCAGTTTTTATGTATCTATAACTTTCTATTGAGTTGGTGGGATCAACCCTCTTAAACCATTGCAAAGTAAAATGGAACGATATGGAAATATGAGAAAGAGGAGAGAGGTGGTGCAATAAATCTCAAGTGATCTTTCTCCATTTTATACACACATATAATTCATTTCTGTTTATTTACTAAACATTATTGGTTACTAAAGTATATTTGCTATGTATATCTCAAGCAACGGCAACGGGAAGTTAAGGAGAGCACAAGTCGAGCAAATTGAATAATATGGGATTTCAAACTGGCATTTTGTGGGAACAGGGAGCAGTCCAATAACACGTTTACAATTACACTCTGACTTGGTCGACTGTCTATCCTGTTGCAAAGTTATACACAAAACTTTGCACTCCTCGAATAACAAACAATCATAATTATTATAATAATGATTGTACATGACATAAAATATTATTGTATGTGTATGAAACACACATATACAGTTTGATATCATTCAAAATGATGAAATGAGAAACGTAAAGCAAACATGTATACACAAGTATCAAATGACCTTCTTCAGGACAAGCCCAGTATGTTCGCTTTATTTTCTGATCTGATGATGTATGCCATGTTGCGTAATACAATCGGCATAATTTGGACACAATAATGATTCCCAGAGAGAGCCCTTATTTATTCGTTTCTTCATACCAAAATGTACATATATCATGTGCGATAAATTGAATGAGTCAGTAAAAATGTAACGAGAATAAATACAGGGTTCACACATTAACTGCCAAAGTCGGGGTTGGAAAAAGGGGATCGTAGTAGTAGTTGTCTGGTAATGGTGTGTATTTGTGCATTATTTTATTAACCAGCAAATAAAGAGTCGACCGCTTGCTCTTCGTTAGAAATTTTAGTAAAATGGAAATACATGGAAAATTGAGAAACACATATATGAGAAACACAAACTTACATACATATACAGACCAAATCGAAGTAAGAAGCTTTTAATAATACGTGATAATGATGAAGATCCATGTACTCAGTCTTCACTTCAGTTAGTGTATCTCCTTTTAAAATACTAAATTAAGGATTCCGAAGTAACAATGATATGATATAAAAGTAGGTAGAGGGATGTTATTAGATATAATGACCGACTTTGATATGCCTGATGAAGATGATAACGAGTTTAAAATGTGTGGACTAAAATTGTAACTCGCCTTTCCCTTTCTTTTCACCGGCGATCGTGCCCTAATAAAAATCCTGCGTGGTCATCTAATAGAAATATTTAAAGTGCTACTTGTCAGGTTAATCATAACTTTATAATCATATGAAATAGTCGGTACTGGTGCGAGTAAATTATTTGTGGACGTAATAAAAAACTTTTAAATGCGCATTCAGTATGTGATTTAATAAAACATTCATATGAGAAAGAGAGAGAAGGCAAGCAAAATTTTCCGTATTTTAATGATCGATGTAAATAAAACAAACAAATTTGAAGCACATTATTTTTACCAGAGAACCTTAGATTTTTTTAGTAATATGTTTTTTACTTGATAACTTTTATTTTAGAAAAAATCTGAGAAAGTTGGTCGAGTGCTAAAAAAATTATGTTGGTTACGTATTTCAGTAAATTAATGAAAATATTTTTTCTCTTGAGATGCTGATTTTTTCACGAAGTTTTATAAATGGACAGCCAACCAGATAACACAAGTTTCCCCTTTAAAAAATTTCCCTGCAAGTAAAATCAATTTACTTTACTTTCTGCACACACACATCAAACAATTCCGTTTTTTACACACTCAGCTAAATCAAAGGGATTTTACTGTTTTTATACTTTTCCAGTTCATCAGAGAGAAAACTTTCGTAACACTTTTTTCAATCCAAAAACTCCTCCGCCTTCTAAATCATCAACATCTCAATTCTCAATCTGTGTATATTACACAACGCCATCGTTTGCCGACGTCGCCTCAAAATCCAACCCTTCATCATACTATAATTCAGCGAGTACAATATACTTATAATGAGGTTCGTCATTATTATTATTAGTTTTTAAAAAGAAGTCCTTTTCATTTAATTTATATTGCCGAAGGAGTTCTATGATAAAAAAACTGTGAGTTTTTCTTGTCTCTGAATTCAATTGAGAAGTAGTAATAAAATGCATAAAATAATAATAATCACTTCTTAGCACAAAACATATAGCTTACAAAGTCGTAAAGTATACATATATCTTTTATAATGATTTTTTTACAATAAAAATCTTTTCGAACTTACTTGTTCTCTCTTGAAATCCAACGTAAAAATAACAAAAGCTTACAATAATTCTTCCATATCATCATCATCATTTTCTTCCACTTCATTTCAGTAAAAACTGTACAATAAAAGAATGGAAAGAGAGACAGAGAAAATAAAAAGAAGCAAAGGGAATGAAAAATTCATTTGTCGCGTCTTGCGGGCGGATGTAAGCACTTCATTTTTATGATTAAAGGCTTGATCACTAACACAAGCCGACAATTTTTATTTGCTTCTCTTCAGTCAGTCATTTGGACATTTGAATATATAAAAAAGCCACTCTGTTGTTGCCACTACTCCTTCGGCTTTTTTCTCTTTTTCAATTTGTTTCGTGTAATAATATTAGTGATTCTAACCAGTCAGTACTCAGTACGCATAATATGTATGCCCACAGTTTTGCTGTGTGCGCCTGCTGCCGCTACTTTCAAGCAAATAGACAAAGTGATGATGACGATGATGATTATATGATTATGATGACCATGCCGTCATCTTATCATGATATGATATTATAACAGGACATGTATATTACACAGTTTCGTTACTTTGCTAACTACACATTATTATTTCATTATTCATCATCACACCGTAATACACTCCATTCCACGCACACATATCCTAATGCCAGTTTTATCCGATAAAGCATCCATCTTTTTATTAAAGCGGACTGTCAAATTTACCGTGTCTTCTTGAAGAATTGTTCGTGAAGACGTTATCACTTTATTATTACATGGTCTATTATTATTATTTGTTATTTTTTCCTATTGTGTCATGCGTTTTTTTCATGTCTCCGAAATACACACCTTAATGCTGACATGGACATTATGTGCCGTATGAAATGAAGTACTTGTATGTATATTAGCGTCTATACAAAATAATTGCTGTTGTTGATGACGAACAAAACTATTTATTTCGCTTTGTTAAATCCACGCTTTTGTCCATTTGTAGTTGGACCAATGGCCGACAATCGGCGCACAATATTGTTACATTTTTATATGTACTTACACATTTTCTTACATCACATTATAAGTTCATATGTATATGCGTCCGGTTTCGTTATGAGAATAATTTCCAATAGTCATTGTGTATGATTTAAAATTTCACCGTGTCTGAAAGACTTGGTATGTAGAAATGCATATAAATACTCAGCTAACACCAGCAGCATCAGCAACGACAACAGGAAAAAATATAACAATAACAATCATAATAATGACGGTAAAATTGAGTAGAGAAATAAAAACAAATTTTTCTAAGCTTTTATTGCTAATGATATGGTTTACAGATATATACTTCTGCTACAGTACTGGTATTTCACCAGTTGTGTCGTTTTATTTTCCCTGTGACAAATGTACACATCTCTATATTCACTTTATGGGATAATACCGACTTGTCACCTATCACAAATATGTTTACATAAGTTCGGATACGTTTCATGAACAACAACATATTGACGAGACAAGGAAAACAAAAATATAATATATTTGTATGTAATGCTTTTTGGGAACTTGTTATTTATTAGCATCCTTTACAAAACACACAAGACTACAGAAATAGAAGAATACTTGCAACACAATCCTCCATTTTTTTCTCACCCATCCATCCAATCCAACCGATATACCTTATTATCTGAAACGATCTTGCTGTTTGTACGCTTTATATGCAGAGTCCGAAAGAAAAAAGGTGTTTTATCGCTGCTGTGTCGACTGTCTCCAAGTTTAAAAAAATATTTGCAGATTCATATTTCAAAAGAAGTTCCGTCAACGCCTGTTTTGTTAACATCCCAGTTCATATGACGCATTTATTTGTTTGCTTTCAGGGTGATATTATGCTGTGTATACATATTTACCTATACATATGGCCAACAATGTAAGTATATATATACAAACGGTACCATATATATCCTGTAGGAGACTCCCAATAATTTATTTGTGTTCACTAACTTTTTTTCACACCTTCCAATAGAAAGAAAAAAACTTATTTTTTTCAGGGGAGAAGAGAGAACTAAACAAGGGAGAAACAAATAATAACACAGAATACACCAAGCAGTTGGACTTATCAAGCAAAATAACCAACATACATTACACTCCAACAGGCAATGTAATGATATGGTAGTAGGTAGTAGGTAGCTGAAATAGTAAAGTTGTGTAAAACTATTAAATCGAATGCGTGACATATTCATGAAATTGTGTATTGAATCCAATTGAATTGTTGTTGTAGTTTGTTACAGAGAAAAGTTATTGGAAGTTAGCAAGCAACGCAACGACAAAAAAAACGAGAAAATATAGCTTGTATATATATATTTCTATGTTTATATGAAGCAAATCGAGAAAAAATGGAAAACAAGAGGAAAAGTAGAAAGAAACATGTAATATAAATCTAAGCTTGTTTACACACGTTTGCATTTTATTTTTGTATTAGCTTGCAGGGATATTTTCGGGCTTAAAATGTGGAGTAAATGGTGTAAGCGAAGGATTTATCGAATTTTTTGTTGTTTATCGGGTTCGTCTTTTGTACAAAAGAAAAATGCATAAAATAAATAAATTCAGGAACAGAATTAGGTTTACAAAATGTGCCAAGAAAATACAAAGGTGAAAATGTCTTTCGGTTTTTTAAACAAGAATAAGATTCATCTAGGAAAATAGTTAGTATGATCATTTTTCTCTTATTTTTTGCTCTCCCGTTTCAAAGATGATTTTGCCGATCAGATTTATAAGCATTTCCATTCTTGCATTTTCAAACAAGCCGATATTTCCTGAAAAGAATGTTTGAGAAAGTTCACTTGAAGAATTTTTTCTGCATATTGGTGTTTATCATGCAAGTATACTGTATATTTATACGTGGCATATCATTCGCAAAATCAAAAACGATCATTGTTGAGATATATTTATTATTCTGGTTGGGTGTGAATGGTAGATTATTATGCTTATTTAACAGAAGCAAGCACACACTTAATCCTTTTATCGGCTCCATCGACAAAGGTGTTGAATGAACATTTTCCATTTAAAATTTTCAATGATTATAATAACAAAAACACTTCTGTTTGCTGAACTGGGTTCATTGAGTGAGCCGAATCGACCGGCAGTAATTCCTTTACTTTTTGTGCAGTGACTGCGGTTCACATCAGGGAAGAAATCAAACAGATGTCGTGCTGGAGTCATACACATAGGTACGTGGACATCATTTCCTCCTGTGGACTTGGAAAACCACTATTACGCTTTACACTCACTCCAGATTACTCATATTATTGTGATTATCCTGCTATACTAGCACCAACAACCACACAACACATCATAAAGTTTAGCCACATTAAAGTAAAAATTACGGGGTCGAATGAACATATTCAGCTAAGAAGATTTTACTATGATGAGGATGAACGTATGTATAATGGTAATGCAATGGGTCTCCAGTAAAGAGCAGAAGCGCACGACACAATAACAAGCAGACCAGAAAGAAACAAAAACTTATGGAGAAGGGGGATTAAAAGTACCTATTTGTATTTGTCAATTGTGCAGAAGTTTTCACACTTTCGGTGTTGTATAATACAAAACTTATCGGATAAACACTTTTATTATTTGCCACTACATTTTTCCAGTGTGTTGTATTGGCTATATGTATCTCTGTTACAATAAAAATACACCTACATTCATTGTTGTAAAATTTGATCTGATCTGTGGCGATATAGACATTTGTCTCTCAACTCTAATCGGTTGAAGCAAAGTAAGTGTATTTATGCTGCTGCATTATGCTGTTGAACCTTGATCCGTCAGTAATATTATATCCGCTATTTACACGTACTTTAAATATAACAAAAGTAGTATAAACTGTGGTATTTGTAGGTAGATGATCCATAAAATAACATTATTCCAGTCAACAAAATACATTATTGAAACAACACAAAGCTTGCACCATTCTACTTTTCCGTGTTGGAAACAGATCAAAATTTTCGGAAACTTTGTGTGCAAACGACCAGAAGAGAACAAGAAAGATATTTGGTAAGATAAATATCTAATGAACAATGGCATCGGTCTGCCATACCTAATACTCATATACATTATGGAGTGCCGTGTGTTTTAAAAGAATGTTCGCCTGATGTTTGTCTGTCAACTAAATAATTATTAAATTGTGTCATGTTAAATCGAATTCATAGTTTTAAACAAATATGGATATTTCATATACTTAAAAGAGCATGATTGAAAGTGCATTTATAGGGAGGGGATTTTTTTTAGATCATTATATCAAATGGCGTGCTCAAAATATTCGAGAATTATCTCATCAAATCCTCTCGCTACTGATATACAACTGATTGAACCAGTTTATTTTACTTGATGAAGCTTATAATCTAATCCTATGGTATATTAGCATTCTTAAAAGGAATACTAATTTACGAAGTTTATTTTGGAGACAAAAGACAAGGTATTTTATACCTGTGTTGTTCGAAGCTAACAATATGAAATCCTTCCCTTTTAGTAAGTAGTGTTATCGTTATCATGGGCTCACGATCTTAAAAGATGTATTGTTACACAGCTTTCATTCGAAACTTGTCGGCTGGAACTATCACTGCAGCAGGGACCAGCAGGCGGACGGATATGCGTACATAAGAAAACCCAGCCATTTACACAATGTAATGCGGCTAGCCTTAGGTATACGTGAGAAGTTGAAATTAAACCATTATTTTATAGGCAAACGAAAATGTTTCATGTTTCATTCACTTATTAGTTGTACGACTATTATATTTTAACAATCCTTTGGTCAGTATTTTCAGTACATGTACATCTTTTAAAGTTTGTATTACACATAAAAGTTGCATAACAAAGCTTTCACTGACAATAGAAGTAGAGTACTGAGATGAAATAGGAAAATATTATGTATGGTTCCTAGTTATAAGGATTTTCCTTCGTATTTTTTGGTTTAAATAGACATTCGGACGTGCCTGTTGGGACATGTAAGTGAACGGTCGAATTTTTAGAGAACCAATCTCATGACATGAATTTGCTGAGTATTTGAAACAAAAGCGGATTCAGCTGAAAAATACGATTATGATGATCTCTACTTTCATGCATGGATGATTTTTTCTCGGACATTTGTATATTCTGATGGATACTGAATGGTGCAGCATCAACACACCATCATCATCCTCATAACACTTCTGACACGTTCGACTGTCCGTACATGTCAATACACTCTTTTGTCTTGTTGGTTTGTCATCAAAATATTTTCTCACAATCAACTTCTGTGCATTGCTTTGAAACTAACATGATCAACAACATTATTTATCCGTCAAAGAGTTTGTATTCGTAGTATTTAGTAATATATAAAAGTTTGTCTCTTAAAATGGATTATGGATAATGGCAATTTTCCCCATTTTCGTTGACGCGACAAGGCGACTGACCAGGCAGACGATAAATGAGATTATTATTTTGTTTTCTGGCTGACCACGTCTCACACTTATTTATGTCTACAAAGCAATGTCATTATGTGATATGTAGCTACATATTTACATGTAGTAACAATTGTTTTTGCTGTAGCATTTTGTAAATGTTGATATTTCATCTAATTTTTGGCTTGTTATTTAATGAAGTGTGGTACATTGTACATTTAGAATAATTTAGGATTACTGTTGATTCGATCTTCTGTGAAGGTCTTTCACCAAATTATTAAACTTCGCATTTTACGATTTACAAAAACAATCAAAGCTCAACAATTCATAATGAATTTCATTGACCTGTTTGATTCTGGTACTACTAATGTACCAATAATGAAATCAATGACACATTATTAATAATAGGAAGTTTACTTTTTAAACAATCAATGCTATGATAATGATAAATTACGTAGTGAAGCGATAACGAGAATGAGAACTAATATTCAATTTCAATTCAAACCACTCATCTCTATTCATTTTGTAATCCATGCAGCACAATTTTGGATGGCAACATTATGACATGACATTGACAATTTGGCATACAAGTAATCAAGTGTCAAACATACATTTTTGGTACTCTATCGATACAAAGATAATCTTATGAGTGATTGTTTAGCAAATACATAACATGTTATTTTCTACTCGGTGAAACAATGAATAATGAATACTATCTATTGTCTATTTGAATCTATTATAATATGATACTATTTTAACTATCTACTTCTTCAACGAGTCTTCAACGATCTTCTATATTTGGCCACGTTTTCATCAGTGACAAAGACAAATTTGAAGTTGTACAATACACAAGAGAAGTTCTCTAATCCCATAATATTTTGGCTTTCCTCCCTTCTACGTACTTGAGACAGACATTTTACTACAAAATACACGCCAGTTGTGAACACATTGCTTTATTGTCTATCGACAAAATTAGTGGTTTGTAACTCGAGAATTGAACGATGATTTCCAAAATAGGAAATTTTTATATTTTTAATGATGTTGCTTGTGATGGGAAAGATAAATGTTACTGTTAAAATAGTAATTTTCATAACTTGAATACACCTTCTTTATCCCAAGTAAAGTTGAAGTAAATAATAAACACTGGCGAATTGTAAAAATGGATACAAATCTATCTTAAACCCAAACATGTGGCTGGCTGGCTGGACATGGACAGTAACAAGTCATGGTGGACGGATCGTCAAGAATGACGAGTTGCTTGTATGATTATGATTATCTAAAAGATCAACAAATCAAGTCTGAAGCTATCATCAAATGAAAGTAAGCGTAACAGTTGTAGTTACACTGCTCAAATTTGTTTGCATACACACATAAACTGCTCAAGCATATTTTGCAAGCAAATTTTTTCAAGTACACAGGCTTAAGAGAAATATCGTTTTATAAACATCTCACTCACGCTTACTTAAATCGCTGATGATGCAATGCCTGGAACTGCAACATATTTTTGTACTAATAAAACTGAGAACTCACAGACTGTTTCAAAATTTGGAATGACAAGTTGATCTTTTCGTTCCGTTGATCTTCTTCAAAAATCTAACAAGAGAACATATTTGTGCTTTACATAACATTTCATTATTTTTATGGGCATGATTCTCTCACCCTTTTACAATTACTCTTTTACATTTTCTAAGTTGCATGTTTCTTTTCATTTTTATATGTATACGCTTTTTTGGTGTTGCTGGCGTGTTTTAAAAAGTAATGGTGTATTTATTGGCTGCGTGTACACAATGTCACTTTTCTTCATTCCGGCACTTCATCATCATGACAGGAACATAAGCTCTTGTCTTAAAAACTCTGCTTAACGACATGTGTAAACTTCCGTACATAGTGTGAAAATACTAGGTGGTGGTGGTACAGTGGTGGCAGTGGTAAAATAACCGCATGCCGTGACTGCTACTAAACATTCATAACTTTACCGCAAAACAACTCGTCTCTGTGATGTGATTGTGAGAGGAACCTCTTCCACTCACTCACTACTTTATATGGTTGCCTTACTCATAAAGTTATTATTTAAATGGGTTTCCTAATGCCATCCTGTTAATAGGAATGAAAGCCACGAAACACACATAATCCTATTTGCCTTATGCAATAATACAGCGTGACATTTGTGTGATGTGATGATGATGCAATGCATCGTATCGCAACACAAAAAGTCCATTTCAAGCAACACGAGTGAACGAGCAAAGAAAAGCGGGTAAATGTTAATGGTATATAATAATCGTGTAATCTAGAGAAGTTAGGAGAACATATATGGCTTGTTATTCGCTTTAGAGAAGAAAAAAGTTGCAATCCTGTAAATGTAAAATGTGCTCTGCTGAGTATAATATGCTACTATATACGTTGTAATCATTATGATTACTTTAGTTATTATCTTTCTATTGTTGAGTGAAGGGAAAAGCAAGCACTCCCATTATCCAATGCCACAACAGAGTGATTTTAGTCAAGGCAGGGAGCATCTGGGTTCTGGGTTTGGCTTCACTCCAAACACAACCCACTCTCCACCAGTAAGGAAAGGTAGCCATATCAAACTCTCATGCGCTACAAAACCTGCCTCCTTCCTTCCTTTCTCACACTAGCATACAATCTTTGGCAAAGCAAAGCATGTATTTTTACAACATACATTATTACAGAGAACTCGAAAAGCAAACAAAAAAAATACGTAGAGTCAGTTTGGCAGTCAGTTACAGTACAATTATTATTACGTGATGATGATGTTCTTTGAACTCTTGTTTTTCAAGCATGACAAATAAATACGTTTGCACTTGCATATGAACTCATAATATTGAATGTAGTTTTTTGGTTTTAAGAAGTCTTTTGCAAACTTGCAATTTACATCTTGTTAATTTATATAAACTAATTAAAGATTTTTATAATAATTAGTGGCTAGGTACACATATGCTATGCAAAAATAATCCAATTAAAACAACAATTAATCATCTTTTCTTAAATGGATTATTTTATTTTGTCAAGCTACAATGTATACATGCATGTCTGACACTTTCCTATTGTTTTATGTCAGCAATCAGCATTGTGAGTGAATTTAAATGGTCAAATCCCAACTCAATTTATAAAGCTCAACAATATAATGACATCGTTTACACATACATGCATACACGGCTTGATTGAATTACGTAGACTTCTTTATTCTCTTTATTTTCTACAAATATTTTCTATCTTCATAACAAATAAGCACAACACATCATACACAATACAGGACGGTTTCTCTTGCTTTTCGATATACATCTCTCTTTCGTTTCCCCTACTGACGTGCTTTTAATTGTTGTTACTTGTGTATATGCTTTGAATGCCCACAAAATAACCTTTTTTTTCTCTCTTGTATTTATCATAGTTTGTATTTCTCAGTGACGGTAGAAGGTAGCGGATGACGACTTCATCCATGTTGTGTAAAGGCACAAACAACAACAGCATAATGCATAATACACAATGAAAAGGGAATAGTGGTTCCCTAGCCTGGCCTGGGTTTTCTCGAGAGTGAGATTGTTTGATAGAGATCCTTCCCTACTCTCTGGTGATGTTGGGTTAAGTCCCAGGTTGAACACCTCATTTACAACATAACTTTCCCAGATTTTGCTGAAGAAGCAACCCAAACCAAACGACGGACAAGGCTCCGACTACATGCAAACCATCACCCAAAACAAGTGTCAACAGAAGATCATTGTGTACATACACAAAGTACAAATATTATTGTACATCATATACTTTACATACATCACATTTAAGCAGTGATACATAACACACATTATACAAAAAGCTGAAACAAGAAAACTTTCTGGACATTTACCAATAGCCAACCGACTAAGAAACAGTGGCAGCAGTGGACTTAGCTTTTAAAGAGGCAGTATTACATCTCTCGTTGTTATACTGGTACCAGTACTCTTTTAATTTCTTGTGTGTACTTCGTGGCTTAAGTACAAACTGCATAATATAAACATTATCTTAAGCTCCCATCACCCTCTCATCCTTCTTATTTTTCATCCGTCGGTCGGTTGTAGTGTCGTTCCACGTCTCCATCACTCTGACCGTCAGTCAAGCAAAGTACGAGCTCAGAGTTAGTTCCTTGTTCCTTCTCTCTCGCTCGTTCCTTAAAACATGAAACTCTTTTCACTCATGAAAAGTACAAGCGTAAAGTACTTCAGTTTATCACAAGTTCATGTGTGAACATCTTACAAATCATAATATATTAAGTAGTTGTTCTCTTTGCATAAAAGAGAAATAAACGTTTGAAATTAAAAGTGATATTAGTGCAAATAATATCTACAAAAACTGTTATGATTATCAACATAATTATTGAAATTTGTTGGTAAAGTTTAGTTCTATATTAACTACCGGGTTTTATTAGTGCAATGGTCATGAAATTAGAAGGTGACTGGCCTACAGAGGCTAAAATGGCAAGTAGCACAGTGCCCCCATTTTCAATCAGAGCATTGCTCATGCAAGACGGAAAGGAAATGTCTTCAGCAGCCGCTGAGGAATCCATGTTGATGGCACATCACCATCACCTTCTCACTTCTGGAGTTCTCCACAACACAAAAGGAAGTGGCAATAATAACAAACTGAATTCCATGATGTCACCTCCACTGCACCATCGTCATCTTATTCATCATCACCACCATCATCTCAATCATCACAAAATGATCTCATCTTCATCTGCTGCAATGGCAGTTCCAGCAAGCACCACCACCCCGAATAACAATAATAATTCAGTAGTAACCAGAGAAAGGATCTCAGCTTTGTGTGATACAACCACTTCCAGTGACGAAGCAGAATGTCCTGATGTTGAGGTTGATATCGAAGATGAAGATGATGAGGTTGTCTGTGAGGAAGAAGATATTGATATGGTGGACGAAGATGGAGAAGAGATAATTACTGAAGATGACGAGGAAAATGTTGTAGATCAAGGTGTCATTGATCTAAGTGACATTGGCAGTCGAAATGTAAGCTCCTCCAGTTCTGATCCAAGGAGTCCTGATAGCAATAAAGAACAAAATAATAATAATGGTGGCAGTGATTCCTCAACAAACAAGGACAAAAGTGGCAAGCCAAATGATAATGAAAATGTTGATGAAGAGGATGATAAAAAATCAGACAATGCTGGTGCAAATAAAGATGGAAGTGGTGATAAAAAGGAGAATGGGAAGGATGGAAAGAGTGAAAAAGTGAAACATGAGAAACCGCCATATTCCTATAACGCGTTGATCATGATGGCTATCAGAAACAGTTCCGAAAAGAGACTAACTCTTAATGGAATTTATGAGTACATCATGAAAAACTTTCCTTACTACCGGGATAATAAACAGGGATGGCAAAATTCCATCAGACATAATCTCTCCCTTAACAAATGCTTTGTGAAGGTAAGCTCAACATGCTATATCTCTTTTATCTTACTTTTATTTTTAAAGTTTCTATTTTTCATCCTTTTTCTTTTATTTTTATCCAAATTAACACGCATCACATCACCGAACAATACACTTTACTTTATTCGTAATAGTCAATATCAACGCTCAAATGAATTAATAGTTTTTCTCTGAGATCTCTATTATTTTGCTGTCGTCACATGCATTTATCAATACAACTCAGTAGGAAAAGGTGAACTTTTTTCACTTTTCCAAGAAACTAGATTGTAATCTAGAATAAACAACTTTATTTAACAGCAAAACAAATGATATTTTTATGTAAAAAGTGGTGCCTTTATTTATGTGCATGGCATGACTTTGTTCATTTTTGGTTGCACTTTACCGATTCAAGATTGTATCAAATATTGACAAAGAAAAAAAAGTTGTAGTGATAAGATGATGCTTTTTAGCTATAATTCTCTCCACCACTAATGTACATTCTTTTAAACCCATAAACACAAACACAGTCTCTCTTCATCTTTACCTGTTTTTACTTTTTACAGAAAACTCAATAATTCACATTTTGACATGTTTTTTTTATTTTGTTTTGAAAATAAAGGTTCCCCGACATTACGACGATCCCGGAAAAGGAAACTACTGGGTGCTTGACCCATCATCCGAAGATGTATTTATTGGTGGCAGTACTGGTAAATTACGGAGACGTACTTCAACCGCTTGTCGCACACGTCTTGCCGCTTTGAAAAGGTCTCTTTCCTACGGATTCCCTGGTCATTCCCCATTTTATCCAGGAGCCCCTGGTCCTCATCCCGGTCAACCAATTCCAAGCCATATGAACATGCCCTCTGGAGCTCCTCTCTCTCCACCATTTTGCTGGAATGGGTCTCCCATTTCACCCGTCGTCGCTGCACAGCTTTATCATCAACAAAGTGTACACCAACAACAGCAACACCTTGCTTCAGCCATTTACAGGTAAAAATCTCAATGTTTCATGTTGCCCCATTGTCTTATAAAGACTAGAATATACACACTGTGCATACATAGACTGTGTATACAATGTCAATTAGTTTAACTAATTGGGTGTACAATCATAATCTCAATCAACTTCAATTAATAATCTTTTCAATTTATTATCCTAATTTCAGATATGCAGCATCACAGTATTACATGGCAAATGGCACGAATCCCCCTCCACCTGGCGCTCCCAACTCTGCAGGACCAGCAGGCCCACTTCCCTCAGGTGCAAATCCCTCTGTAATGGCAAAACCAATGGGTATGCCAATTACTGGCGCTCCTCAAAATATGTCATCTTTCTCTGTTGAGCGCCTCTTATCAAAACCACCATCACTTCATCCCAGTCTTCAGCATCTTTATCATCTCCAACAACAGTCATTAATGCAGACTGCTTCATCATCATCCTCATCACCCTCTTCAGCAGCCGCGGCTGCTGCCGCTAATCACTTAAGTCATCTCAGTCATCTTACAAATCTTTGTGGTTCTGCTGGTGGTAGTGGACCCAGTAATCATATTCCTGGTGGTGGTGGTAGTCCCTGTATACCAAATACAACAGTTATTCCAGGAGGACCTGGATCAATTTCTCCAGCCTCTTCAGTTCTTGGTCTCACAAGTCAAAGTCATCCCAGTCCCACAAGTAGTGTGTCTGGAAGATCCTCATCAACTACCAGTCCTTGTCCAATTATAAACTCTCCAGGTAATTCTTCATCATCAACTTCATCAGCATCTCTGCTACGCCCTCCTAGTAGTATTATCATTAACCGTTGTAGTCCTAGTGCTAATAATAGTAGTAGTGGTACTGGTAATATCGTATTAGGAAGCAATCTTAGGGGTAACTTAGTCAATTCACCAGCAGCAGCAGCTGCTGCTGCCGCGGCAGCAATGACCCACGCCCGATCCTTTGATCCTTACACTAAACTCCACTCTAGTAATAATAATATGGACTCTGACTAAACCGAATAATAAGCATCATTGAGATCAACAGAACTAGTTTCTCAGCTTTTCGTAAACTGTCATTATCATAAATAATAATCATGTCTATAACATTACAATATTATTAGTATTATACTTCACTCGATTCGATTGATAGTAGCGAACATATTAATATTAAGGTTGAAATTATACGTTACAAAAAACGAGAACGTAAAAAGGGGCTCCTTACTTAAAGGTAAAGTTACTAGGAAAATGGATAGTAGTGTGGTACTAGTTTGTAGAGCGTAAAAGCAGTGTGGGTAAAAGTAGTACAAAAAAGTTGGGGCATATCGATTCGATCATCCTCATCATCAAGACCACTTTATATTGGAGGAACAAAAGAGATATCCCATTTCACTTGAAGTTCTAATCGAGCAAAGAAAATCAATTTTTCAAGCTCTTGAAAAAAACGAGTCAAAATGGATTTGAAAAATAACATATTTGTGCGGTTATTATACTTCTTATGATAAAATATATAAAGATACTTAATGTCTCCTATGTGTAATATAAAAATATATGCGTATACATTACAACTTAACTTAACACCTCGCGTAATGTATGTACAAATTGAATGTAATCAAGCAGAAATTTATGTAGTTTTTGGTAATTCGTCGTGTCAATTTATTATATGTATGCACAGCTGCAAAATATTTTTATCAGTGATACATCCCTGTTATATTTATTATTGCTAAAATATTTATGAGTATTAAATACATTTACTAGTGTATTATCAAACGAAAAAAATATCTAATTTTTGTGTGTTGTACATTTATTTCATTAAAAAGCATATCTTTCATACATACATACACTGCATCCGTCCACATACTACAAAGCATAGTAAATAGTTTATGACATAAATTTTTTGACTGACATGTTGATTGGTATCAGCATTGGATAGAAAATACAAATCAAAAATTGAAATCACCATTAAGCATTATCATCGACATCAACCAACATACAATTTAGTTCACGCAGATGAGATACGTCACGGTAATAAATTTGTTGTCAGCTATTTGATTGAATTCGGAAACATGGCATATGAAGCACATATTTTATTAAGCCAAATTATGTACATCCAATAAAAGGAATTAACTAAGATTACCTATCAGGGAACATTGCATACTTATTCTTGTATGTGAGGAGAGGAGTGGTTTATTTTATGCTATTGTCTGATAAAAAAAGTCTAAAAAATACAACAACGACTAAAAAATTGCTGCTAGTAGTGTCATGCATTTAAAGATGACTTTCAGTATTCCATTGTGTACAAAATTTTACTTCATTTGAGCACCTATCACCACCATACAAACACAATATGTTACATGCTTGTTTATTATTACATGTTTTCACAGTAAATCTAAAATTCCATTGTACTGTTGAAATGTTCGCTACAAAAAATTTCTAGACAAGCACTCATCCGTCCTCGCATTTTTATTAGATTCAGAGCTCTACAGTTAGCTATGATGAAAGCAGCATGTTTGTCTGTCAGTCCGTTACATGATATGTCAAACAAGGCTTGATTTCATTTAATTTTAAGTGAAAATGTTGTGTGAAAAATTACAAGTAGATTTTTCGACGAGTACAAGATGACGAGTTTTTTTTGGCTTACCCTTAGGTCGTTTCAGCTACTTTCTTCATTGGCAAGTTTCAGTTTTGTTTTTTGGCGAACCTATTATTACTTGACAAATATATGTATGTAGGTATGTAATTGGATTTTTGGTTTTTATAGTATAATTCACAGAATACACAATGATTTGATTAGATATTTTCAATATTGAGATTGAGAGGGTGCAGCATCAGTAAAGTAGTTGGTCATCATTGCATCGCCGTCATATCATAGTAGTATCGTCCTCACAATCACAAAAAGTGCACAGCAGCATGCGCAATATGCGCATCGTCAATTCACAACTTGTAGAAATATTTTCTAAAGAATCTCATCAGACCTGTTTGACTTTTTTATGTTCATCTTTTCTGAAGGATTATTATTTGACCATGCTCATAGTAAACCTTGTCAAAAATATTGTTATCACATGGTGTGTGAAAAAACATTTTGATATCAGGATTTTAGTCGGATTTGAATTTTTATGATGATCATGATGATAATGTGATTTGATGTTATGTGTATACATATTTTAAAAAACTGTGTTCAAAGTTTTGAGCACAACAATTTATAAATATTTTACACCCAACTTAATCATTCACGCTATTTCGCATTAAAAACATTTACAGACGTAACCCTCTCGTTTCTTGAACTCTACGTGATTAGTGATTTGTTTCATGTTAGTCTTCTCGATACACAACAAAAAATTCAACGAAAAAGTCTAAATATTGTAGAATTCATAATTTTGTTGTTGGTAAACTTGATAAAAGCTGTGTCACATGCCTACATAGGCTTTTGGCATCATTGTATTATGTCGTTTGAGTACTTTGGTATGACATGCTTTCACGTTTTAGTTTGCGTCCTTCAACAAATCGTGATCAAGTGATTTTGTATAGTAAATCCCTAACGCATAATTGACGTGAGCATGTCAAATGTACAACATTAATGAGAGGTTTATTTCAACAACAAGTTCTTATAGTATAAAAGTTACTTTTATGTCCCAGGGTATAAACTTATGTAATCTGGGGGAAAATACGACAAAAGTTATTCTCTTAGCCGGTGATGGTGATAGGTTAATATACATTAATTTCAACTTTACAATTATAAAGAAAGGCCAAAAGTTGGTAAAATGAAAGATCTATAATATGTCATTTATAAGCTTTAAAACACATTATAAATATCATTCATGGAAATGAATACCTATCACCTATTTATACCTGCATTGTTTGGGGTGAAGTGTGATTCAAAGAAGACTAATTAAAAACCGAAACAAGTCGTGCAGTTTTCGCTAACAGAACAACGTTTTGAATAGACCAACTATTATTTTTCATTATAATCGCTATATACATCACAAAGGATCTTTGAGAAACTTAAGTTTCATTTACCGACGATATACTACTAGATTGTAATTACCTACAAAAATGGAAATCTCAGCCTAATTGCGTTATAAAACATCATTGTTTAAGGAGATTAATTATATAGAGATTTCATAGCTAGAATTTAAAAAAAGCATGCAATAAACACAAAAAAGGAATTAGCCCACTGCAGTAATTGTAAAATTTAGTATTCTTTGTCTTGTTTGTACGATTACTATTGTATAATAATATTAATCTATTAACAAGCCAAAATCTTTGTGTATAAACACATCATTTTGCTACATGTAGACTGTATTTGACCATTGTTCAAGTATTAAGAATTACTTTCATACATACATTATTTACATACTGGCATGATTGTTTTGAGAATCTAAATTTGAACGCATTATCATGAACTAATTCATAATAAATTGTTTGAGCATGTTCAAGTTGACAGAAATGACAACTAAAAAGATACAGTTTGATGTGGCGATGGCGAGATATAATCCTTTAAAAAGTTGTAATTGGACCACATATCCAAATAACTACACTGATACACTTTTTTGCTGTCTGTGCGATGAGGACAAAGAAATAGCTTTCCTTTTAAGGCTATTGTCGTCATCTAAACTTCATCAGATCAATGAAACGAAACAAAAGGATAATTTATGTGTTTTGGATTTGTTTCAAAAGCATACAAAGCACGCAAATGAATTTTCAACCAGACTATATACTTTATATAGGAAATGAGTATGATTAACCCACTTGTATCGAATATATACAAACATATACCGAACAGTAACGTACAAACAAAAGCTAATATTATAGCTAGTTAAAATTTGAGCATCTAAAAAGGTGACTGTTTCTGATTATAAAATTATAACCAAACCCTTGGCAAGAATGAATGTGTGATATGAATGTATATATTTATTTATATTTGTTTGTACACATTTCTATACGTTTTATTTTTACAAAGACACTTTTTGAACAAGAGTCAAGAGTAACCCTATGAAAAAACGTCATCTTTCGCTTGATTGACTCCCATTGGAAGGATCACATCACATCACTACACAAATTATTAACAACACAATAGAATCCAATAATGACCTGCTCTTTTCTCTCTCTTTTTCACTTTTACTGATTCACTGCATTTTACACGATTTATAAAAGGGGAAGTACAAACGCACCACAAAAGATACTCATTAATGTGTAACTACTTAATGCGCTCAAAAAAGGGAACTTTTTGTGCATCTTTTAAAGCTTAAAATGCCAAATCTTAAGGGAAAAAGTTCCACTTTTTTCTGAGGAACTACCTTTCATCCGATGAATTCATAGAAATACACACGTACACATCATATCAGCAAAAACTAGTAGTTCACAGCTTAATAAGCAAAGGAATAAACTTAAAATATTTAGATATACAGATACATTGATTCATCATAGAAAGTATTTATCAATAATTTGTACTTGTTTTGTCCTTTGATTTTGTCACAAAAAAGGTGGGGCATTCTCAGCTAGAAGAGGAAGCACACAGTCCAGAGTTTCTTAATAATTGAGCTCATTTATTGAATTCTCTCAACCCTTGAAATTGAATGGACTCTTTTGTGCTCACATCGAAATGAATTTAGGATTGCTTGTTTTTTCATGACAGGTGAAGAAATAGGATAAAATGAAACCATAGAGTGGAGAAGAGTAACGAACGTATATACATTAAGCGAGAGTGAAAAAAGTCGTGTGACAGTAAAATAAAAACGATTCTCTTTCTACTTATTATTATTTTTCCGTGTAATGAACGCAGAACCATGTAAGAATAGAGCGAGAGAGAGAGAGAGAGAGATGATCCATGTCATATGTCAAAAATTTGACTGTAGCCGAGTGTCGTTAGCTGAGTTGACGCTGTCATTGTCTCGTCATGTCCTTAAATGCTTACAAGTCTTTACACTATTCATAAAGTAAGTTTTTATTTTTTGAAAATTATTGTTTGTTTAGAAGCAACATATCAATATAAAACATAATATTTATAATATATGTAGTGATATGAGCTGAATAGGCAATTATAATTGAGGAATAAGTATATATACAATACAATTATTTTTTGTTTTTAACTGAAACGATTGCTTGGACGAAGTATTCATACAATATTGTTATTAGATCTTATCTTCTTTAAAATATATCCTGTCTGTGTGCGGTTAGTACTCCAGAAAATCAGCAGAAATTCATTTTAAAATAATTACTTCACTCACCTTTTGATTTCCTGATAAACGGAAACGGACCGTTTTGATAATATAAAAGTGAGCAAGAAAAACAGCTCATTCGTGTGCATTAACTCGAAATTAGTCGTGTGTGTACCAACAATTGAAATAATTTTTTCCCACAAAGTTCCCTCCTCCTCATAATGATCTTCATTTACTATTAAAAGAAGAACAAGAAGTAAAAATATATGCACATTGTACATAGTCATCAGTGCGAGTAACATTTTTTTCTCCTTTTCAACATAATTATGTTGTTGTCAGATTTCTCAGCATGTTCAAGGAGACAAGGGTACTTAACTAGCTTTGCGGGAGGTGGTTTTTGTTTAAATAAGCTTAGACTAGTCCCAGTCAATCATTCTAGTCAACTTCTTCCCGTGTATAGGCTCCAATTATGTTCATATATATATATATGCATATACTTCATATACAGGTATATCTGTCTCATATATCACATGTTGTGAGGTCATTATTAGTCTACTCCACCCACTCCTCTTGTTTCACATGCTTCTATACTGCAGTTAATACATTATCAATAAGCATTAAAAAGAGGTTCCTACTTGGTAGGTCTTTCTACAAGGTCGGATGGAGACAGAGGAAAATGAAAGGTGTCAATATGCTGAGCTCATCAGTTACCTGCCGAGAAAAACAAACAGATAAACAATGAATGCACAACCCTTGAATAAGCATCACAGTGTGAAGTCCTCCCGTATTACATGGTTTACTTACTTTCTTAGCCTAATTAACACCTTTTTATCCATTTACTTTGTTTATTTAGCTTGAATGAAAGATCCAATCTAAAATACACTCCAGCCATTCGGCTATGTTTTATTTCTGAATTACGTGTCGCCATTTTTCTTTCTCATGCTTCTTTAAAGGGGTTTCTCTGTTTCATAATCTAGTAATCCTTGTCCCGTCAATTGGGAAGCTAAAAGGTATACACTCACACACCACATAAATGGGTTACGTCTGTGCGTATGAATAATTACACATTTTTTAGTCTAGCCTGTTGGGGAGGAGGTTGTGTTGAAGCGAGAATGACAAACTTTTCGTCTCAATCTTTTAGCCTAAGCTCCTGTGGGAACTGGAAAAGTTGTGACAATAACATCAAAACAGTGTTACGAGTTAAAAAGACCTTTAAAACAATCCGTGTGAAAATTATGATCATCTCATTTAAAACAGTCGGTAGCATTTTCCTCATTAAACTTTATTAAATTAAATTTATTTTAATCGTTATAATATGTACTTAAATTACCGAAAAAGTGCATTTTTAAAAACTGATGAAATGTGTGATAATGAACCTTACTTATTTTTTTAATATGCACTGTTCCAAATATTACGCCGTTGCACTGTACAGACAGAAGCCGATATCTTTGGTAGACTTGACACCACTGCTCTACCCATAAAATCTGATCTGATGTTGTTTGCAGAACAGCATGACTTCAGTTATAAAACTAACGATCACAGCAGTCTTTTAACATGGTTTCCTCTCGGTCATCATAAAAATAATATGCACAAAAGCGATGAATGCGATATTGAATAATATGTTTCGGCGACGATGACACAACACTCATTCATTTATTTTCATTTCCCCGTCTCCCTCACTGGTTTTTATGGAGTTAACTATGTACAAGTTGGACAAAAGTGAAGTATTGAATTCCAACCACAAATCATGTGATTTCTGACAGTGCCCGTACGTTTTTTACTTTCCCCTTGTTATATGCTTATTATAAATAAAAACAGAGTCAATGACGGTGTGTGTGTTTTTCTATAGTTTGTGTTTTTTCATCTTTTCTCTAAAGATGAAAAGGCTCATCCACGCATGAAACAAAAAAATGTATTCTGTGGCACGATTATGAATGTGATTTTGGTGAAGTTCCATGTGCCCCGGACATTGGACATGTTGCACTGCTGCAGTTCTCCCGCATAATACACAAAATTATAGTTTTACCTACGCTGACACTATGCACATAAATGAATAGGATGTTCTCTGCTCTTCTGCAACAACAATCTTAGATTTTTGGTATTATTTTCAGTTGTTACAGCCAAAGAATCCGTTGTATAGCTTACTATATGACTACATTTTTGTTATTATAAAAAATATGGCAAGCATGCATACTTTCAATTGAATAGAACATGATGCACGTATGCATGCATGCATGAGAAGTCATCATAATGATGTCAATCTGATTGTGATATGGTAAAAAAAGAGGAGGATTACGTTTGGTCTTGTATCACATCCAAATTAAGAGGCGACAAGATTCATTCTTTTTTACTTTTTGTTGTTGTAATGCAGTGTGTTGCTTGTTTATGTAAATGGTTGAATAACGACCAAAAAAAGTATATCTCGTTTTATAAGGACAGTACATCATCATCACATCATATCAGAACGAGAGTCAACAGTGACCGATTCGAAATAAAAACAGGACGACAGCAACATCAGATGAGAACACCCTTTTATTTTAATATTATTTATTTATGAAGTACATAACACCCTTGAAACCATCATCGTTCATCGTTTTGTTCATTTTCATGGATAGCCGATGGCATTATGAATGACAAGATCATCGTTTATGTGTTAGTTAAATGAACCTCTCACTTGGCTGGTCCCAGTCTCCAGTGCTCTGCGTTTTGCTTATCACCGTGATCATCGTCATCATTATTGTTATGATTACACAAGTACCCCCTTTTATTCTCACCATTTCAAGTATTAATACTAACTGGGAAAATGGTCGTGGTGTTTGTCTTGTCATCTCTGCAGGGTAAACATATTATAAATACAGAGCCACGAATCCGGATCATCATATTCTGCGACACATTATTACCATAAATTCTAACAAACATCCGACACGCTCAAATAGTCGTTTTATGTTTTTCTGATCAGGATCACGATATTATGATACGTTCGCATAGGATTTATTGCTGCGGTGTAACTTTATAACTAAAAGCCAAAAAACCGAGAATGTTAGTGATTATGATTATCCATGATTTTTGAGAACCGAATGGGATGATGATATTGAAGCATGCAAAAGTGTAAATGCAGCACAAACATAAAATGTAGGTTATGCAATGAGCATAATGACACGGGTGTCTCATCTATTTTTCGGAAAAAGGATGAACTTGTAATCAACCCTTCCTCATTTTAACTGTCGTGTGATCATTAACAATCTGATTTCTTTCCAAATGCGTGCGTGTGACTCAATTTGTGGCTTTAGAGCAAATGACTGAGCTGGTGTTCCTCATCATCAAAACAAGTTGCATAAAGGCTTGGATGAAGAATAAGGAATATGACTTGCTGTTTTCGCATTTATTCTTCGGGATTTTCCTGTAGATAATTGCACTCATTAATTTGTGAACGATTTCCCTTCAGATTGCTTGACAAGTAATTAGTAAGATAAATTTTGCTGTAATGAACTTAAGAAAATGCTACAAAATATTTGCGTTATACTGTTCTACATACTTAAGCATATATTTATGCAGGTACATGTCTGTGCTTTGTACTTTGTACGAAGTTTAGGAGTTTGAACAGTTCCCACGAGTCACAAGTCGCACAATCACCAGCAGGAGGGCTCCATTTTTGCCCTGACGCAGAAGGGAACCCTTTTTTCCACAACATAGTTCTTCATCAGCAGGCCTTCATCAAATTTAGTTTAAGCAAACAATAACTCAGTTAGTTCAAATTCAATCGAAAAAAAACCAGAATCAGCACAAAATTTTTGTTCTGTGGCATATGATTTTTTTGCTCGTTTATTTCATGGGCTTTGACTTTGGTCTTTGATGCTCAGGCTGTTTGCTTTGTTATTCGCATTTTGTCATTTTCCACAATTCTAGGGCTTGAATCTTGTTCGCACTCACATTATATAATTTTTTTGTGGCTGTCGAAATAGTAAATGAACAGTGAACCCATTATTGGTTTGGAACTCGGAAAGAATCCCCCACGTGGCTTGTTTTTACAGGAATACCTGGGATCGGTATAAATATGAAAACTCATTTTTTTAGACCGTTTGCATGACGATTATGGCATGACGTTTTAAATATAATTTTTTGCAGTTTGGACAGTTACAATGTACACATAAAGATCATTACTACACAAATACGTAAATACAAACCCAAAAAAAGTCCTGTCTCTCTGACTGGATTGTTTGGTGTTGATATGCCCTTTTTCCTGAGAAAGTCAATTTTGTTACCCAAAACAAAGTTATGGGTTTCTTCTGTCGAGTTTCCCAACAACCATCCCTTTTTTGTATTGAATTTTCTCTCATATAGTTAGTTAGGAGCATTGTAGGATTTGGATATATCAGCTAATATAATAAGGATGTTTGTTGACGACAAGACAAAAAAACTAAACTGACCCTTGAGACTCCCCCCTGCAGGGACACCCAGCAGAAAAAAGGTGGACGCTCGTAATGATAGCTTTCCATGATATTGGCACTTTTTGCCTCTAACACTCCAGCTTTTCTGGGTACACAATGCTTTCTTGAGTCATCATCACTTTTTTTCAGCTTTGAGGATTCTCACTCTAAAGAAGGCAAAAACGCTGTTGGTGCTACTTTGTTGTGTATGAATTGTGAAAAGCAAAGATGTCTCAATAATAACAGTATGTTCATCCAAAAGTGCGTTTAAACCTCATGGACAGGAACGTCCCACGGATTTTCTCATTATTTATCTATTTGTTTCCCATTTTTGCCAAAAAAAATCGTCTTTTGAAAAATGCTCTGCTGCTGGGAGAAGGTAACCTTGTCTGCTTATGTCGAGCCAGGGATGCTGTTGTTGATTGTTGAGTGAGACATCTGTATTTGTAGTGATTTTCTGACAAAATGTATTGTACACCACGCCATGCCTACTTTTGTGTCATCTTCGCATTAGGAGGCAAATATATCAATGTGCATTTTTTCAAAGGAAAATCTACTTTTCCTGTTTATTTCCTTAATAGTCAAACAGTCCACAAGTCAAACAGATAACTTACTAAGGACCGTTTTGTTCGGATAAAGACATATTATTTGGGATTGTATAGAAAAAAAGATCAGCGTAAGCTTTCCTGCAAATGAATACGTCCCATGCCATGATATGCTGCAAAAAGTTTTAAACGGATACAGATTTTTTTGTGGAAATCTAGTGAACAACTTAATTTGTATCTTAGCTTTTAAAGTCTGTCTATATGTCTACATTCAGTATTGACTGCCATGATATGATGATACATGACTAAAACGCTTGTTTGACATGACACGTTGCTTATTGATGGAAAATGGACAAAAGTCAAAAGCTACAAAAGTTGGTAGTTCCTCCGCTTCGTCGGCACTTTCAGTAAGACATGCTGTTTGTAACTTTCAATAAGACCTTCAGTTCCCTGTAACTTCTATGTCGGCTTCTTCCTTTAAGATCATCATCTTTTCATAATACATTGATGTGTTCTGCTGCCAAGCTATAATGTATAAGTCAAATGGACATAATGCGAATGAAGATGTAAAAGAATCAAAGATTTTTTTCTTCATTTCGGTTGTGCCCTGGCCTGGTTATTTGGTGCCTAACCTGCTGCCATTCATCTCTCTTTGTAGATGATCCTCTTTTTGACTTTTTCCTTAGCTGCTACTGCTAGTATGATTGTAATAATAAGTTATTATGGTCTTGTCATTCTTTTTTGGTAACTATTTCCCAACAAACATCTCACTTACAAAGGTGACTTTCTTTGAAATTAGAGAAAAAACCGGCAAACTGTAAAGAGGAAATAGGGCTAAGCTGCATGATATAATGCGAGCATATTATTGGGTATTGTCTGTTTACTCTGGTTTGTATGCACACACGGAATTATAGCCTTTGCATATATCCTCGTAAAGTACTGCTTTTGCAGTATTTTGACTTTATTTGTGTTGGCGATGATGACACGAACGCAAAAGTTAACTCCCATTCAATGAGAGGTCCATATTTGTATTCGCTCATGCCATGCAATCTTAGTAAACATGCCGGTAGTTCAAAGTACAGTGCTGTGGTGATAATGATAATCGACATTTTACAAGAACACAAGGAATTCTCACGTCTTCGCCTTTTTCCTTCTTGTATGAATACCTATTATGATGATGACTTCTTCGGCGTAACAAAAGGAGCGTGGTCTTTTTGAGCATCACAAAAATATTTAAGAAGTCAACCTGATTCTGATTCATGGGCAGTAGACAATTGCAGCAGCGAATGGAAAATGACTTTTAAAGGCATCGTAATCATGATGTCTACATCCGCAAAGAAAACGACATGTCAGGATTTTTCCATAATAAGAGTATAATCGTTTGATGAACGCGTTATACTAGTAATGAAAACTTTCATGCTTCCAAAATAGTCGTTTACTTGCATTTACACAACATTCAAAGTAAGCTACCAAAGTAAATAACAAAGAAACATTTTTAGTGTTTGTCATTGTATTAGATTATCAACAGTTAACCAAATTGAATATAAAATGAATGTGAAAACTGTACTAACTGCATATTACATGCATTTATTACGTGTACACGTATAAGGATCACACCACTGTATCCAGAACAAAATGGGAATAATGAGATAACTTTAGAATCCCACGTTAAATTTTCAATTTTTATTTTCTGAAAGATCTACTTATTGCATATTATTGTGTTTTTTATACCTTGCCCTCTGTCCTATTAAGAAGGAAATATACTGAACTGACTGACTTCCATGATAAGTATATAAATAGGTTCACTTGTACATGTATGTGTTTTACAAATATGAGTTCAGGGATGAATATACCTTTAAACTCGACAGCCGGCTGTTGTTGATGTGATGCAACCAATCTTAAGCTTGTGCATAAACTTTGGTATGGATTATTCTTCTAGGATTCATATGATGGCTGGGTTGGTTAGTCGGTCAAATCAAACGGTTGAATGAAAGGATAAAATAGATGGATCAACGCAACGCAACGGAAGCAAGAAAGAAAGGAAAAAAGTGAGCTGCTTACTTGGCTTATTGACTTCAACCGAAATAAAGATGTTGAACAGGAGAGCAGAAGAATAAAAGAAGATCGAGAGAGATGCGTGCATAAAGAGAGAAAGAAGAATGTCAGAATTAAAATGACGACGATGTGTAAAGGATGATCATGATGATGATAATGATGGTAAAACGAAATTGTGGGCTTACTTTAATGCTAATGTATACAATTCACATAAAAATGTTGACACTAAACGCAAAACGAACAGTGTGCGCTTGTGTGTGTGAAGTGAGTGAATGTAATAGTAATATTATTATAACAAAATGTGATTTGTTCAGTTCAAAGATCCTACATGTTCATCTGCTCATATTCACATTTGTATACAAATAAATCCTTATGTACAACGAGTTGTCTGAAGGCATCTAATCTGATTTTACAACCCTTTTGCTCTGCTTCATCACACCAGCTACCACCACCGAATCTCTGAAATAACTTTAAAGCTGATTTCTCCATGCAATTGCTGCATTTTCTTTTCTATCATTGCTGATTGCATGCTTTTTCTCCAGCTCAACAACCCTTTACTTGTCCTTATTCAGGAAAAAATCTCTTCCCTTTTTGTATACCACGCTGTCTGTACCGTTCGGCATCCTTTTTTCTTACATCACTCAACTAAAATCATCGGAGCTTATTGACTTCTCAATTGCTCCAAACGAGCTGTGAATTTGGTGTTAAATACCACTCATATAACTATTTATCTTTTTTTCTTGTTTTGTGGTCTTACTTAAAGAATTCATCATCATTACCACAATCTACTTGTTTCATCGTTCAATCTTTTCTTTTTCTTATTTCCACGCTTTTCCGCAAGTATACTTAAAGGTAAAAGTGTCAACATTTAACCCTATTCGCTCCTTTGTAGCCTTGTAAAGTAAGAAACTCAAATGAACCGACATTATTTGAATAATAAACGATATTTTTGTGGTGTGCGGTGCGAATGTTACAAAGAATAGCAGTTTAGTGATGTTTCCACTAAAACACAACAATCTGTCAGCATTTAGAGGTTGAAACAGACAAGAAATTGTGGGAGTAAATGTAACATGTAAAGTTAAATGAAATGCAATGCAAGTGTGTTTAAAACCAACGGAGATAATGGTAAACACTAGAAACCGCTGGTGGTGATCAATCATTACGTTTGTTGCGGTTTTAGAATAAGCCACAAAGGGGTTTTAAATAAGCGAAATTCAATGCTTGCTCTTGTACGAGACCCTGAGTATTGAAAAACGGCATATATGTAAATTCTCATAAACAAAACATTATTTCAGAATAAAATTGTATTCAAAGGGAAAGGAAGTAATTTAGGCTGATTCATCTTCATTGATTTAAAAACATTTTCATGGTACTGTCACAATGTCAGTTAGTGGTACAACTTTTGTAAAATACAACTCAGTTATATGATAAATGCAACCATATTTTGTGAACAATCAAGAACCATTTATGTACTAGGTCTTAATTAGAAAAAGTATGATTTGCAATAAGATGTGAGACTATATAATATAATATTGCGTATCTATGCTTTCATTTAAATTTTTAAAAAAATGATATCATTCAAGAAATATATGATACCCAGGTAAGAAGCAAGCAAACCTGATGATAAATAAATTGGATGATGGAATTTGAAACACAGAATGGGATAAATTTTACTTTGATAAAATTGAAGATTACTTTATTATTATGAGGATGAACTGTCATTTACATGGTGTACATTTATGATCATGATCATCTTATGTAAATGTATTAAATGTAATATATCAAAATAGGGTATGGTACGAGAAGGATAGGAATGTTTAAAGTGGAGAAGAGAATCGAATGAAAATTTTTCAGTAAACTGCAAGGCAAGGTGTTCATACTTTTTTAATCGAATGCATACATGAACATTACTTAAACTGACATATAGCGATTTTCAAATAACTTTTTGCTTACTCGCACAGCTGGTGTTTGTTTGTGTGTTATGTCCAAGTGTGTTTGAGTGAAGGCGGTAGCCTTTTGAACACTTTTTTCTCATTACCTTCCTAATCATGATCAAGATGAATGATGGTCTGATGTACAAGATAATGTAATAAAATAATGGTAATAATATGCAAAAGTGTTTCTCTTCAACAAAGATTGTTGTGGTAAAGCTGTTTTTGTTACTTTGAGGTGCATACGAAGTCAGAGAATCGTGTATAGCAGTTGCGCATTACCATTTTACCGTCCTGACCAACGCAGTGGAATGAATGGAAAATCTTCAATCGTTCCCCGAATTTTATTGGCAGATTTACACTTTTTTGCAGGTATTCCTACGTTATCTACAACTGGAACTAAATAAGCAGTGAAATCTATGCGTGTATGCTGATCTAACTGAACAAGGTTGATTGCATGCACATTATCACAAGTCTACAGAAAAGTCTCACGCTACCCCGAAAATATCATGCATACATGGCTGCTTGGCTATATATTTTTGAACTATTTTTCAAGATTTTCAGCATCCTTTCTGCTTTAATTTGTAATTATCAACCGTTTGCATTGTAAAAACAATATACATGGTGTATGTACTTATATGTAACTAACTGAATCTTTGGTCAGTGACGCAAAACTCCTATATAAGGTCACATAGATCATATGCATAATAAATACCATACACACAATAAAATTTGCATTATCAGAGTCCATTCAAATATCATCAAAGATATAAATTCTTGTACACTTTTATCGATCACTTAAGTAAGATAAATATTTGTCATTGTTTGCATATTATCAAGTAGTTTGACAGTGACTTTTCAAGGTTCGTTATAGCTACTTTAAACTCGATCTTTAATTGTCTGTCTGTGATGCTCTCATTTTTCAAGGGTAAGTGTAAAATGATTTGAATATGAATGTCCATCCATGTTATGAAATCAGCTACTATTTATGTATAAATATTTCCATTTCATTCTTTAAAAAATGCTTCACCGGCACAAAAAAGTTGGTTATTGTTAATAGTAGACACATCACACATCCCTTGTTTGTATTGTTTGAAAACGAAAAGCCGTTTGTTCTTTGAAGCCAAAAAACAGGATGAAATCGTAATAATGAACCATCATTTATTTCACATGGTTGATCATCCCATAATAACGTACACATTTTGTAAACCCCACATCAACATCGTCGTATCACACCGTCGTGGTTGGATTTTGGCTTTTATTCTTTTATCATGCAAACAAGAGCATTTTTTGTTCCGCATTTAGATTTCAAGTTTTGGTGGAAGCATACAATAAACGCACCTTTACGCGTCCCTTAACAAGCGAACAGCATTGCGTTTGTCAAATGATAAATAAAATGTCAAGCTGAAAAGTTAACGTCAACGTATTGTAGGGATATGGTAGGGAAATGACAGCTTAGACAATTTCATTTCGATTCCATTCAAAACCTAGCCATTCAAAAAATTTATTAGCCCAAGCAAACCAAAAGCCAAGTCAACATTGCGACAAAAAATATATCGCATCATATCATAATCATATTCCCTGTTCATCGCATCGGTCTTGAACAATGTTACATGGGCCCTTACCTTGTTACCTTTTGCTTGTCTGTGTCGCAATCCCAACGCAAAGGAAAAATATGACGTAAACTGCACCAAAAAGTATTGCAATGAGAAACATGAAAATATACGACTTTTTATCGCTGTGCTAAGAATTCATATTATATATATGTAGTACTAAAATTAGTAAAGTGCAAACTTTGCACATTTTTAATTCAATTTTTTTTTTACTTAACAACTTTTACCAAATCTACACTATGATGTTATAGAGTAATTTTTATAGATTTCTACTTTTGGCAAAGTAGCACAGCAAATCTTACGAAAACTGCAGATTATAGGGATCAACATTCGTTTTCTGAATAAAAAGGAAACTTTGTATGTTGACTAGACTCTTTTCTAAAATATTCCAAATATTGACTATCGAATGTGTCGTCGTAATAGGAGACAGGATACTGACTGATATCAATTTTTTCATGCTTGCCATAATATTGCATATGAATGCATTATAAAAAGATATAGCCAATTCACCAATAATAGCAATTGTGTTCATATGTATTTATTCACACAAAGCATGATAACAAAAAAAATGCATGTATGAAAAGGAAAAGCAGTGAAAGACACGTTTATTCAAGCTATTTTTATGATTTTTTTTCAAAATCTCTTTTTCATTCTCATCTTTCACAGACGTAGCAAAAAAAACCCGACCCTTTATGAATGGCAAAGGAGATTCCTTTTTATTATTCCATGTTTGCTGTACTTCACACGTACGAACACATGAATAACAACAAATAGATTTGTTCGGATAAATAAATAAGTAATCATAATACCTTTATCCGCACCTAGTAATACACACATGGGAGAAAAAAAAAGACAAGCACTTTGTAAGTTCGGTCCCTGTTCTTGCACGTCGTTTGTATGCGTCAAGAACAATATACCACCCCAGATTTTTGTATATTGAGATGTCAACGGAGAGTTTTCGAAAAGGGAGCGAAGCGAAAACTAGTAGAGGAAAAGGTGCGATATGTTGAACACAAATAGCAAATATATTATTTAATGTCGTTGTGTGGGTATTTCAATTGTCAACAATACATTAACAATATGAAACTTTATACATGTAAGAATTTTAGTTCGTCCGGGCATATATTTTACTTATGCCAACTTACCCTGTGTCGTTTAGAAAAGGCCGCAGGTTATACTTGTTTTTTTTCTAGATTCAATTCAATTCAGAGTATTCAAACCGTTATGTTCTGTTGTTGCAATCAAACTACACGTTTATATAAGGGATCATTCAGGCATAAACCAAAGTTAACTTTTGTTTGATTAGCCATATATCCAGTACAGTCCTGGGTGGTAAATATTTATGATATGAAGATTTGCCCAAAATGTGATACTTGGTCACTGGTTTTTAAAATCATTATCAACAATTTTACAACTCAAAAAAACCTAAATGGCATAACCGATTTTTACGAAATGTTTTCAAGATACTTATTTAACGCCTGGAAATGGAAATACCCGGGGAATGAAATAAATGGATATAAATATGGCTTGTTTTTACATAATTTCATGCGTAAGTTTTGATCGAAGTATAAATACTTATGGAGCTTCTACAAACGAATTCTGTTGGGGCTTCTTTCACATAATCCAACTAATCCTATTTCCCTAAAACCCAACAGAGAAAAATAATGCGCTTATTCCCAAGTCCTTTTTTACAGGAATGTAATTTTGGTAAGTATTCTATGGAGTTTTATTTCAGATCATTGCACGGCAAGTCAACAAGGAAAATATTGGGGTTTTGGGTTAACAAATAAAAATACGAATTTCCTGGGTTTTTTAATCCCAAAGTTTTCAACGAAAGAAATCGAACGTAAGTATATGCTGGAATACAAACTTGTCATCATAATGTTACTGAAACTTCTGTTATGATGTCGGTTCAGTTCCGATCTATACTTTATTACGCTACACAAGGAACCTTTTCTGGGTCATACATAAAATCTAGATCTCACATCATCAGTGAAATCATGGAAATAATCTGCGGTTCAGAAAGCTCTAAATATCCGTGATGTATGTAGATGATCATCACACCGAACCACTGCTGGGATAACATAAGAAAAGTAGCATAATTTTACACTTATCCTTCTACTACTACGATCCAACTTCAACTAATTCATATTTACTATGCATTTTCACTTTAAAAGTTAACGAAATCAGCCGACTGGAATAAGTAAAAGGTAAAAATGATTTGACCGAACACGTCATTATTCATGATAAAAGAGTAAAAAAAAACGGTTCATGAGCGCATGCACTCTGAGTAACATGTTCATACCACTTTTCCCTGCATAATAGGGTAAAATGAATCTGTTTGAGAAATGTAATTTATTCACACTGGGAAGCCAATGTGTGTTCCATGTTCACGGATCCATTAATGGAAATATTTTGGCCGAAAAAATAAAAAATAAGAAAAATGAAAACTAAAATTGGGAGAGGATTGAGTTGAGAATCATAACTTTGTTATTGTTATTACGTTACGACATGTTCATTCAGGTGTGTTGTTGCAGGTATATATATTGTACCTTGTACCCAACTGTGTTTGTATATGTGTATATCAGAATACATTAAACACGATATATACTTCAAATTTTGACTTTACAGTTTCTGATTTTCATTATCAAATCATAACATAAAGATATTGAACAAAAATGTATAAGAATTCAGAGTATAATCGAAGATTGTTTTGAAAGTTATTTTAAAACGATGTTTTCAATGCTTCCAATTGAATGAAAACTAGAAAGCAATGAAAGCTAAATATTATGTATTTGATCGACAAGCATTGGACATGCATACCAAGTAGCATGCTGGCTTTCCAGTTCAAATTTTTTCCATGGGAAGATCAGGTGCGATGATTATTTACACGAGAGAAATTGAGGACAAGATTCCTTGAGGCTGTTTGATGCGCCGTGTTGTCTGGTATGATCATCGGTCGTTTGCACCGGAATCTCAAGATACCTAAAGATATACCTATACAGTATATTGGGTATATGTTTTTGATGAATATTTTATTACACATCACATGTGGTGGTTAAGAGGGATAAAAATGAGATGAGAGGTGAGAGCCAGTTATATTTATTATCACATTGAATTTTTTATCTATGTGGTATCCATGCAGGTATTTTACCTACCCGTCTCTCAACAAAAAATGAAATTCCACAATATAAATGCGTATGTATATTTACGACCAAATGAGTACATGCCATGAAAACACTTTCATCATCACCCGTGAAATCGGCTTTCAACAATACAGAGAGCAGAGGAGACGACAAGTCACACACAGAGTCGCTTGCTATAAATGTCCATTCAGCGAGAGAAGCATTCCATTTTTTCTCCGTATCTCCATCTAAAAAGATTTTTGTTTTTCATCTTTCCGAAGAAAAAAAATCTATAAATTTTCTCAGCCATTCAATACAATGACAAGGTACGCATCGTAGTGTTGTTGTTGAAATCTCAATCATGTTTTCTAGTAAATATTTCTCTGAAATTCCAAAGCATGCACATATACGTAAATAATAATGATCATGCATTACCGAACAATACCATGCGCTATTATTATCAGCTTTTTGAACGGCATGGTGTCGCAAAGGTGGATTCGATACGGGTTACACAGTACGAAGTCAACTTTTGTGAGAGAGTGAGTAAAGCGGTAGAAAAGAAATGGTCGTGTCGTAATATGAACAAACGGAGATGAAAACGCTGGGATGCGATTTAGCCCTTAGAGTTTTCCTCTGTGTGTGCTGCAGTAGTTAAGAGAAGGTGCACAATCAACAATGAAAACACGTTAACGTTTTCTCCGCCTACTTTCAGAAAATGATGTCTCTTTTTCAATTCTTCTGGTAACCCTACTGATTCTTTGTGATTTTGCTTTATGGTACTGTCTACAACTTTTTTGGGCTTTATAAGTTCTGGAACGACTTTTCAAATTGTGTGAAGAAATGTGACTTCAATTCTCATTCAGCTCCGTTTCGTGTGAAATGTCTTCATAATCATTGAACCTGTAAAAATCGCACAAGTTGACTGGAATCAAGATTAAGACGTATGTACACAAAATAATGTAATAAGATTCTCTTTGAACTTTTCCGCTTCTGTTAACTTGTACTCGTTTATCAAATGGGACTTTCTTTGCAAGCATCGGTCAAGGTAAATGTGTGGTGGTGTAATTATGAGCTATTCAATATCTGAGGTAGAACATGGAAAATGGCAAATTCCTTCAAAGCTAATATTAGCTTTTTAGTCCATTTTCCGTTATGACAATTCATGTTTAAGTTTCATGTTGTATACATACGAAGTCAAAAATGTTGAAAGCAAACTGACAATTTGTAAGATTCTATTGACAGGAAATAACATTAGTTTTAACTTTTAACCAACAAGTGTTTTCAACTAAATAGTACAATGTGAATCTAAAACACTACGGATAAAGAAGCGATTAGTTTTATATCCTTAAAAGAGCATTGTGGAATGCTGCTTGTCAAAAGTAAAATATGTATATGATGCACATAGATTACACATAAACGTGGTGGATGAAAAATGTAGACTTAAAAGTTTTAATGCCAGCATATGTGTACGTAAGTATGAACAAAGAAGCGAGAAGAAATGACATAAGCCGTCAATGATTAAGCGAAGCAATTAATAATGGCACGCTTCAATTGAAATCAAAGTGATACCAGTAAAGGATCAGATAAATTTTAAATCTCCCAAGCACAATCTATCTAGATCATCATCAAAAATACACATGCATACCAGTTTAAAAAATCCCAGCGAAGAATTCTTTGTCTTGCATTTGACATGAGCGACTTTGCTAGTATCTATCTCACACGTCGTCGCTTACAAGAATTTGTAAAACATTAATTTTTATTTCTCACTGAGACATTTAACAAATGATCATCATAATATCACTGTCACGGATTTGAGGTATATATTTTTATTATGTGAAGCTGTGTAAGCTATTGAAAACTTGCACCATTAGTATCAAGTGTTCAAATATTCATAAGATAAAAAATGATAGGTTAGTTACTTCATCCGTTTTGCTCGTCACGCTTTCCATCTTGTAGAGAACAAATTATCATAATCACTTTTATGATGTTTGCCATGCAGTGAAAAGGTTGATCGACCAGCCAGGAGCAGGTTAATGGTTTTAAGGGTACAGGGTATGACAGTGATTATTGCTTACTTTTACCTGTTAATGATGACCACATGTTCTTCTCAGTTGGAACAACGATGTAGAATGTCTCACTTCGCTAAATAAATGAGCATACCATATTAGCATAATTCTATCCATCTTTGTAGGAACTTTGGATGTTGGAAGTGTTCGGTAATCGTTCATTTCATAAGTCGTGTGAACAACACGCTGGATCAGGTGTGACAAAACTCATGAACGGATTCGTGTAAATGTATCAAAACTGATTATTACATTACGATGATTGTTTAGATCGTCCTACCTCGGACAAGAGTCATAAATCTCTCATGTCCACCACGTCATCTGAGAGGAAAAGCTCGTGGTAGGTGAGCACTTCCAACTTTTATCCGTACAGCAGACTGACTGACAACGCTTTCCTATGAAACCAAACAAGCTCTGTAAGTACAATGGTAGCATTATATTATGAATCCACATCATAAATGTAGTAGAGCTGAAATCATAGTACACGGAATTTTTTTTCCACACTATGGGCGGTCACTCATCTTATTTCTTAAACGTTTTTATGACTTTACAACCCCGATCTTTCCCCGTGGTCTTAAACCAAGAAAAAGGGATTTGTACATTTTTATAACATTTCCCATCAAAACATCATCATCAACAAGTGTATCAAAGAAGTAGTATGTTTTCATACAACAAAAGGTAACATTCAGCCAGAGAAGTAAAGATAGAAAAAAGTGTGCATGGTGGGTAGTTCGTTGCTCAGTTTTTAAATGTGTGGGTCTACCAGGTTTACTCCAAAAAAGTGTGAAGGGACGTGTTGGAGTTTTCCCATAAATATATTACATCACCCAGTCAAGTCACTCATAATCAGTTCTTTCACAACACACTTTTAACAAACCAATTCTTAAGGGTTTCTTGAAGGAAAAAAAGAAAATCTTCAACAAGTACAAGTACATCACACAGATCAACATTGCGTTGTCAAATGAAGAAAAGCACAGTTGGTGCCATCAAAATTGTCAGTTTTACGTATGTACAGTACAGAATTGCATAACGTTGATTGACTTGGACTTCAACAAATCTAAACAGTCAAACAAACTTGGAAACATGAATTTTTATTTTAAAGTAAATTCTAATTTAGAATTTGATAAAGCAATGTACGACGTATCAAGGAATCCTTGTATGATTTTTGATGATCCTGGGAACTGGGTAAATATTAGGAATATAGCAAAGTTTCCTTTAGCATTTTGCACCCCACGAAGTTTACCATAAATACAATTAATGATTCTGTAGCTAATCTATGCGGTAGATGTGAATATTAAGCGATTTACATGATTCTCAACATTTATATATGTATGCATCTCTTTTACAAGTTCTATGACACTTGTTGTGCCACTCAACAATGAAGTTGAGGATTGAACTGTCACTCAAAAATAAGTTATCAAAGGGAGCCCCTTTTGTGAGGCGGAAATAGTATTTCAAAACACAAACAAACGATTTTCATATTTAATTCCCAGAAAAAAAAGTTTATGAAATGTTTGTAACATCTTTCTTTGCAATGATAATGATCAACTGACTCAATCTCTTGAAACATATAGACATTTTGTGACATCTCAGGTTATTATTTTGTGTGAGAGTCAGAGTCGGTGAGTCTTTTACACTTGGACACACAAATTAAATGGTGAATAGATTTTCTATTTTTGTTTCTATTTTACATTGTTTGTGACACCCATGATGACAAGCCAGGTACACACACGCATAGGTAGCCGTATGGTCTTTATATGAAACAAAGATAATCTATTTTCCTTCCCTCAGCCGTTCCCAAACAAAAGATATTAATTTGTATTACATTTATTTGCATATCATTGAGCATTAACTTTGACTTGACTTGACTTCCATTTTGACTTGCTACCAAAATCTTCCCATTCACAGAAACTACATTCATCTCAAAATCTCTCGACTTTTCAAGTTAAAGCTTTATGTGAAGCAAATCAGGCGTATTGGTAAAAGTGCTGGTTAATATGTATGTATTATGTATCCGTATCTCTTCGTATATCACCCAGGAAGAAGGAAGGAAGAACACACAATGAACAAGCAATAAAACTTCGCTTCGTTTTGGTTTTCAGTGCTTGTGCGAGAGTTCCCATAATGCTTGATATATTGCTAGATTCTCTATCTCTATCCAACAATTGACAGTCTTCATGGTTCACTCTCACACGCACGTCAAGTCAGCTCCTTTGTTGTGGGTCACAGAAGCCAAAGCCACCCCCGCTGAACAATTTTTATTTCCCTATTTATATGGAAGTATTGTTTCACAAGATTTACAATTTACAGTTCCCAATTTTTGTTGAAAAAAAAAAGATGCTCTTATTTTCACTCATGATAATATATGAACAACTTAACTTGTAGGACATGATACGTACAAACAAACAGTAAAGTTTTATATTCCCACCCTCCCAACTTATTTTCCTGTACAAAGAAAACAGATTTTCTGGGAAGAGTACTGCGATTTTATTTTATTGAGTTTCTTGAGCAAAAAAAGTTGTATTTCTTGAACATCTTGCCAGTTACCACCCTATAATCTTCTCTTCATAAAATAATAAATTTTGTTACATCATAAACGTTTAGTGTTGAACATTGAACACACGTTCAACGTACGACGCAATAAAGTGTAAGCTGATAAGATAAGGATTATAAAAATGTTATTCATGGCATGGCATGCTTCTCCTGTCTAAAAAATGATACAAATTAATGCTCCTCCCGTCTCTGTGTAATTAGTTTACATCGTTTATGATGCTAATGATAAATGGAAGAATGTTTCAAGGAGTTAATCTATTCATGCCTCAGGAAAATACTTATTAACTTCAGAACAGGATGAGAGAGAACACACTTCTGCCTGGAGGAAAGTTTCAATTTACAAACATCTCCAGGCAGTTGTATTACTTCCTACCAATAAGTCTTTTTTTGTGTAGTTGGTTGTTTGATTTATTTTTTTAAACATATCATTGTGCATTATTCGAAAACAAATTTAAAAAATGCCAACAGATGATTCAAAATGCATAAAATGTAAGCGGATTGCGTTGCGTGTCAATGGCATTTGGTCAATGACCGTATGACCAAAAGCGATGCAAGCATTTAAAGCGTGGGTGTAAAAAAACGGAGTAAAAATGCATGACCTTGCCTTGCTCGTAGTCTAGAAAGGTCAGAGTTAGCGTGTAAAAATCATGAATTCACTGACAAATCAGCTGTAACTTTTGAAATTTCGAATTGGGTTTTTTTCTTTGACTCAATTTCATTTTTGAGGTTTAGTTGATTTCACATCTCTTTTTTTCTATTACATTAGTCTTGGTGTGTCACGTCACATTCATTTAAACTAACTAAATTAAACTCCAATTATCTTTCATCTCGAATTTCAATTTTGAGATAGTTATTTTGGGTAGCAATCTAGCTGTTTAGTTATGAGTACGAGTACCAATATGGACGCCATGGATTGTGAAGACTCCACATTACCTCCAAGTAGTCCTGAGAAGTCTGGCTCCACTGATTCCATCACAGTGAACAGGAAGGTCGCGCGTGCAGTAAACGAGAGTGCAAAACTATTGAACACCAATGTAGTTATTCCAAAAGATACATTTGTCACCATCAATGCAGATACTGGAGAGTATCGAAGCAGATTTCGAATTTTACCCTACTCGCGATGTTTTAATCCAAAATTCTTTGGCCGTTTTGATAATCTCTCTCATTGCATCAAGGTATTAGTTAATTTTAATTATGGATAGAGCAAATTAGCAGTCTAAAATGGGTTCTTGCGCTACTATTCAATGATTTTTTCGTGAATGTTGCAGAAGGGTGGCGGAATAGTACTGGAATACGGAGAAGATGATGATCCACTTTCCCTTAAAAAATCCCGTGATGATGTGATTAAAATTCTTGATTTGGAATACGTTCGTGCTAACATTGGAACAACCCAGGATATGCTACTTCCTTATGATTGCTTCAGTAGCAGCTTTGTATGGAATCAGGTGCATCACCGTTCAACAAGCAGTAATGGGGAAAAACGAGACGCTGACTTGAATCTCTACCGAGTGAGTCCTTCTTCATTGGTGAGCTATGATGCAAATGCCATTTTCCAAGGATTCATGTGCTGGAACGAAATTCAACCGATTTCGTCTGATAAACTAGCTCCTGCTGTAAGAATAAAGGAAGTTGCGATGCAGATGTTTCCGGAGATAATATTCTTTTCAGAATGTGAAGCAGAGACCATCAAAAGGTACGCAAACCTATTGGGAAGGTTTGAAATATATCGAGTCTACGCGAATAACTGCTTATTTTATAGGGGTTAACTTTACTTATTTACAGGACGAGACGATTTTACCAGAAGAAAGAGGGTCAAGCTTTGCTGGACAAAATCTGTGAGATGAACGCTCACGATCAGGTCTTTGGAGTCAAATTATATCGAGAACTCGCGAAAAATTGTTTTGAAAACAGGAGCGCTCTTAGCCTCAAGGAACATTTCAAGAAGACAATATTGCCTCATGTTTTGAAAAATGATGACTACTATTTCGTTGAACCTGATCATCTAGCCAAGTTTCAAATGATTACCCACAAGGAAGGGAGAGGTATGCTAAAAGAAATGAAGAAAGAACGAATGAAAGAAGCTAACAACGACATCTGTTGACATAAAGGAGGTTGGTTGGTTTGAATTATGTATGTAGTCAGCTAATTGTTTCTCTTTCTGTCCTTAATAATTAGGATATATGTTTCCAAGCTTTAGTTTATGCTTTGTAGGTATTTCAATTTCTTAGATTTAATATTTAAATGTTTATATTTATGATACAACAATAAAAGTAAAACATACAGAGAAAAATAGTATGATGAATTTGTAAATGGTCAGAAATATTGATATATAACACTAAGTAAACTGTTTTCAAACATTCATAATTCTTGCAAGTACGCTTGTGTTCTCTCTCGTTCTCCTGTTGTGTAGTTGTACAATGAGTAATTCATGATAATACTCCTGATGAAACTCAAGTTGACTCAAGGGACCTTACAGTGTTGACGAGCATCTGTTGTGGCAAAACTACTTTGTAACATTAACATGATCCATTCGAATTGACCACAAACATAATTTTAATTGGATTTCATTTATTTATGTGATCAAGTAACAGATCCCATCCAGGCCTCGTCATATTACAAACTTTGGACCTTTCCCTGTTGAATTTAGGTATCACATCACTCATTACAATTTATGTATTGTGGCAAAGCAATGAAGAATGCACTGCTTGGGAATGATTTTATTGGGTATAAAGTATTCTGTTCATCAGTGATTATTTCATTAATTAGTTAAAAATACTCATTCGAGTCAGAGCCTCATAGGTGTGGTGTGAGATGTGAGGTGAAGAGAAAAAATAATCTGAATTCGAGCTCCAAAAAAATTAGAAAACAGGATGTTGAACATAGTAAATTGGTGACTTATATAAAGTCAATCGAAATGTTTTTACCAACAGCAAAGTAATAGGGTGAAACGAAAATTAGGAATCCTAATAGCGATTGGTGATATCTGCATTGTATAATCAATCAGCATTTCAGTAAAGGCTAACAGAACTGTGCATGTGCACGCGAAGTTGTAAATATAAAAATAAAGATATCCAAATTAAGTCTCTGGGGTACACTATACACGAGGCTCAAACTAAAGGGGTTCTCTTATTGCAAGAGACAAGACCAAGAG
This sequence comes from Entomobrya multifasciata, assembly GCA_034693345.1. Classification (NCBI taxonomy): domain Eukaryota; kingdom Metazoa; phylum Arthropoda; class Collembola; order Entomobryomorpha; family Entomobryidae; genus Entomobrya; species Entomobrya multifasciata. Next base: position 4,681 of record JAQFXM010000074.1, on the reverse strand, counting down.
ACAAGTTCAAAGTTTTTCTTTGGTTTTGTGTAATTATTAACTTTCATACGCTGTATTTTACGTATATATAGTTATAGTCATATTTGATTTAATTTATATGCGTACTGACTATATCACCATAAAAGATTTAGACGAATATGGAGTTCTTATGTGAGAAAAAGATATCAAATGAGTAAAGTCCCTATGTAATTCAAGACCCCCATGAGGGTTTTCTCCTGCACAACAGGAGTACCCTCTCATTGTCCTCTCTGAAGTAACCTTTTGCATTTTGGCCTTTATTGATGACTTCGTTAACTACGTTTATGGATGATTTCTTTTCTGAATGTATTCATTATTTAACATTTTGTGTATTATGATGACTTCTTCAATGTGAAATGATGATCAGAGTATACTGAAAACATTCCGTGCTAAATCGTAAGTATGTACCAATATTCAAGCAGTCATATTTTGCATGACTCTCCACTTCCAGTCTGTGTACATGGAATTTCGCTTGTAAATATTTTCGTTGCACAACTATTCATTCCAGCTAACTGGGTGCTTTTCCTGCTATTGTTTCCGCTGAAATTATACTATGAATAAGTAAAATGTTTGGCTCCTGGCGATTGTCAGTAAGTTTACTACCTTGCTCCCGGACTGATATTGATCATCAAGTTTTTTTTAAATGTTGAGCTCTCAGTTGTACTAAATAGCATATAACATCCATTCTTGCTGAAACTCACCTGGCCAAAAAGAATTCAATAGGATTTTTCTGGACATACATTAGTGGAAATGGTTTTCTTTGTGATCTTGCGTTTGCCTACTCAAATTGAAAATGGGGCGTTCCCTGCGTTCTTCGTATTTCATTGAATGCGTATGGAAAGTTGGAGAGGCAAAACAGTCATCAGTCTTCTCGTGCCATTGTCAGCAAGGTTGTAACTTGGGAATCCATGCTTATGTGTATGTTTGTATTTGAGGTGTAAAACATGGTAATTGTAAACTTTTCCCATTGGTATATACCAAAAATTGTGCATAGGCAACTTTAAATTAAAAATACAAAATATCAAAGAACATAGATAAAAGATTGATGAATCTTTAGAGACTCCGACTCCCATCAGTGGACACGTAAACAACGCTTGTTGGCTTGTTCACAAATTCACAATTCATCAAAATATTTTTCCAAAGACCTATTCCCAGCCCCCAAATCCACAATACCACCAACTTATTTGTTTGAATGAACATTCCTAACTATATTGGAATCGATGGTTTTGGATCCTTGAATGATTCCACTTCTATTGCAAAAGCATACGAGCTAAGAAATAAATGCCTTCAGAGAAATCAGTTGAATTATATATGAAGTCTGAATGAATTAAATTACTTTCATTGAAGAATCCAATGTACTACCTCGGCAAACTAGTTTTGGGGTTGAATTGGGAGAAAAGCTAAGCATAATCTTGGTACAAACAACAACACGCCTCATTGTAAGTTCAATGATATTTTAAAATTCATTGCATACTCAATCTTCACATACTCATTTACACAAAAGATCTGTTTTGCCACAACCGTCAACTTCGCCCCAAATCTAAATGATGAACATTCAAAACAAAATATTAGGTGCCATTACATGAATACCTTATAATATTTATCAACATGAATGTGTAATCCAGCTTCTCCCTTCAAATTTTGATTGATTGAAACAATTTACAAACACAAGTGACAAGCATCTGCATTGCATCTATCTGCAAACATCCTGTTCTCAAATATTTTGTCCTTAAATCCCAGTAGTATTTATTCAAATGCATACATCAACAATGTAAAGATCCGTCTTATCAAGGATACTCTCTTGTCTGGATTCCAAAATATTAACAATGAAAATCGGAAAGCTGACTGCGAAAAGTGTGCGTACAATCATCACATGAAAAACGTAAAGACTACATCTGCTGGACTCTGGACATCCGAAAATACGTAGACGCTGACCACGAGCGCGCAACATGAGATCAGCTATTGTTTTCGCTATTGTTATCACGCAATAAAAGCAAATTGTGATATAGTTGTAACTCTAGTGTAAATCCACTGATAAACCCAAATTCAATTTACCATCTGCTCAGCAATAAATTTTGTTGGATATACTCACAAAAAATTGCTACAATTGTCACAAAAACAACAAGACTATATGCATTGAACACGAGAATGTATACGTTTTTGATCTATTTGTTTTAATCAATTGTCACTGCAGTAATCGTAAAAGCTGTGTAAGATTTCTAGCTACTATGAAGACTCACCTGCCCTGTCATTCACTTTAAGAAGATGCAATACTGTCCCAGATGAACAAGGAAAGGAACATTTTGTGATATGTAAAACAACACTAACTCTGTCGGGAATCTTCTAGTAACAAAAAATTTATTCGTATTACATAAGAATATGAACAAAGCCAAATTGACCCTTAAAATCAGTACAAATATGTAATTGTCTTGTTTACACTATTATGCTACAACAAAACCTACACCCCTACTGTTTCATACAAACTGAGGGTTCTGTTAAAACGTTAAGAGAGCAGATGAACTTGTCACACGTTACAAGGAAGGAACACAGCAGTTCCTTTCATTTTTGCCAGGCAATTGAATTTTAAAAATGAGGTTGAGATGCGATTGTCATTGTATTCCTGCTGTGCTAAGGGACAAAACCTGTAAACAACTCGCAGTTTATATTGTAATTGGAACAAAATGGGAAACAATTTAAAAACTAAACTAAAGTTTCTTGTTTGGTTATATGTGTTCTTCATTCAAGAAAAATTTCTAAGAATGACTTGGTCTATTCCAATTTAACGTGTTTATCTTAACATTGAATAGAAGTTCACTTTCGAAAGTCGGATTATCATTACAAATAAAGATACGCACAATTTTTCATGGGATTTAGATACTTACCGCTGTAAATGCATGTATGTGCCCATTCATGGACATTGAACATTGAAAGCAAAAAATACAAATATAAACTTAAATTCAGAACTAAGATTTATTTTCTGCACGTTGTATACTAAAAATAAAAAACATCTTTGGTACAAAATGATTTTTCATTTTTAGAGCTGTAGGGAACCCTTTAGGCAGAATAGAATACCCTTTATTATTGCAAAACTTCCCGCATTGTACAAGGTTTGCTCAAAATCAGGAACGCCCAGTTATAAAATGATGACTATATTATATTTTTATTTTAAAAATAATGTCGCCGACACATGGATCTCCCTCCAGGGAATACTGTGTGAACATCGCAGTTCGCAGTTTAAACTTTTTAAACGAAAGAACACACTTCGTAACAATAGAAAATCATATTACATGTACATTAATAATCATGATTTTGGGGTTGTTTTTATGATGCTCTGGCAGTGGTTCACTGTGACTCTAACCTAAGCTATTATTATTTTGACCTATGAGTACGAGATATACAAATTTGTATTGAGAAAATTTCTACCCAAAAAAAAGAGAACAAAATAGCTCAGCAGCACACTTGGTATTTATGAATAAAAAAGATTTCTCCCAAATAAATATTAATGAAACCATATATATTCGCCGTCATTGCGTGTGAACTAGACAACCTTATAGTGTCCGTCAATTTAAATGGCTTTCGATGAGTTCTGTTTGAGCATTCAGCTGAATTTGAATCAATATTACAAATTCAAATCTGGAATCATAACGATAAGAAAAAGAGTGACGAAATCCTTCTCATGGCTCTTTTCTTCGAGTAATATTGGCGAAACCTGAAATGTTTGATTTAGACTAGACTATAATCTGAACGATATCGTAAAAATAACTGCCAAATGAAAGTACTGTACATGTACTATACGCTACAAATATATCTTTAAATTTGTAACAAACGAATCCAGACAATTCGTCGGCGGGATTTTGGCAGAAGCAGAATATAAAACTTAAAAGTTTGTTTTTGGTATGCGCATGTTTCACTATTTTATAGTTTTTCCGGGGTGTCCTCATGTTGTTCCTCATATAGCCACCAAAGAAGTTTGAAATGTTGACAATGAAATATTTGGTGAGGACAGTGGGCACATGTCAAACATTATAACCGAAAAATTAAGATTTTATCAATAAAACTGACATCAAAAAATACAAAGCTATGAATGAAAATCTTTGAATCATTATGATTACTTTATTATGGACACAATGCCACTGGGTGGTACCAACCAAGCCTGTGAATGAAATGTTCTCTATCTGTATCCTTCACCAGTAGTGTTACTTACAACACCAAACTTTATCTGATAAAAGTACATATCATTGCATTGTTCACATTTTGTATAGATAGTATGATGGCATAAGGTGGTCCATCATAAATTTGTGCAAAATACTTTATTTTTAAGCTGAACGACAACGAGATTGGATCAATGACCAACAAACAAATAGATTCAGCTCTTTAAAATATGTGCACATGAATCTTTTTTATATGGGTGGGATCCAACTTTACAATGCTAGTATTCTTATTCTCTTTGTAAATGAAGTAATAAACCCTGGTAGACGGTTTAAGTTAGATACTCGATGAAGACTTGTTACATTTAAGAAAAGAATTGTTAGATATGAAACTGAACGCCAGATTCAAATTCTTCGACTTAAATTACCTCTATGTATATAATTTCATTGTTCTAACTGCTCGTTTTTACGATTCGGGGTTGACCCCATTCAAAAGGGCTGGTCAAAGTCAATCT